>JAAGNO010001539.1:24324-61388 GCA_033439905.1 Ceryle rudis | reverse complement strand
GTCCACCCATCGAACCTGTAATTCTCCAACTTAGAGATAAGGATGTTGTGGGGGACCATGTCAAAAGCCTTGCAGAAATCCAGATAGATGACATCCATAGGTCTACCCTTGTTGACTGATGCAGTCACTTCATTATAGAAGGCCACTAGGTTGGTCAGGCAGGACTTTCCCCTAATAAATCCATGCTGACCACCTAGGATTACCTCCCTGTCCTCCATGTGCCTTAGCATATCCTCCAGGAGTATCTGCTCCATGATCTTCCCAGACACAGAGGTGAGGCTGACAGGGCAGTAGTTCCCAGGGTCTTCTTTTTTACCCTTTTTAAAGATGGGCACAATGTTACCCTTTTCCCAGTCACAAGGGACTTCAGCTGACTGCCATGACTTCTCAAATATTATGGAGAGTGGCTCAGAAACTGTATCAGCAAATTCCTTCAGTACTCTGGGATGCTAGGTCCCATGGACTTATTTATGTTCAGGTTCCTCAGGTGATCATGAACCTTGTCCTTGCTTACAGTGGGAGGGATTTTGTCTACCTGGTCTTTGTCCTATGGGCCACCAACTTCAGGGCTGTGAGGAGAAAGGTTGCCAGTGAAAACTGAGGC
The DNA here is from genome assembly GCA_033439905.1 of Ceryle rudis. Lineage (NCBI taxonomy): Eukaryota > Metazoa > Chordata > Aves > Coraciiformes > Cerylidae > Ceryle > Ceryle rudis. Next base: position 60,784 of record JAAGNO010001539.1, on the reverse strand, counting down.
AAAAAAGTTATTGAGCCTTCTCCTTGTCCGTTGTTACTAATCTGCCATTGTTAATCACCAGGGGGGTACACCTTCTTTGACCTTCCTTTTCTGATTTAGATACTTATAGAATCCCTTTTTGTTTTTCTTTGCGTCCCTCGCCAAGTTCAGCTCTAGCCGCACCTTGGCCTTCCTGACTTTGTCCCTACATTACCGGGCAGCATCCCTGTATTGCCCCCATGGTACCTGTCCCTGTTTCAACTGTTTGTGCAATTTCATCTTGTTCTTTAGTTCAACCAGCAGTTCATGACTCAGCCAGGATGGTCTTTTTCCCTTCTTGCCTGATTTCCTGCACATGGGTATTGAGAGCTCTTGCGCTCTGTGGAAAGCCTCCTTAAAGCTCTGCCAGCTCTGCACTGCTCCTTTATCTCTAAGGACTGCCTCCCAAGGGGTCCTGTTGAGCAACAAATTGAAGAGCTGGAGGTTTGCTTTTCTAAAGTTTAGGGTGCTGACATTGCTTTTTATCTGTCCTATACCCCTTAGCACGGTGAACTGAACCAGGGAGTGGTCACTGCAGCTCAGTTGAGAGTACTGTGAGGGTGAACAGTACCAGTGAGCAGGCAGAAAGCATGAGGAGCAAAGATTTCACAGCAGCACAGCTGGCTGGAGGGATAGAGCTGCAGAGGATTTTGAAGACATCTTTCCCCAACCAGGGAAACACCCGGCTCCATGTAAAGAAGTGAGAAAACCCAACAGTGTCCCAGTTCATCCCCATAGGAAGGGCTAAGAAAAGAGTCCGGTGTCACATTGCTGTGGATGCCCACACAAGGGTGGAGGTGTGCAGTGATCACAATGGGAAAGAGATGACACCACTCTCCACTCACAGCCAGACCTGACATCCTATCTGGAGAAATATTTCCACTGCTTCTAAGGGGAAAAACTCTGGGGGAGGTGACTCCTGCCAAATATTTTTATGCTGTGTGCATTACAGGGGTCTGGCAGGTAGGCTTGGAAAAACAGGAGCAATCTCACGTGCTGTGAGCTCTCCTTTAGGATATAGTGACCTCACTGCTCTTGGGTGGCAGGCAGCATTGGCGGGGAGCACAGAAGAATGAAGGCATTTAGAACTGCATTCTGGGCATTTAATTTTATACAAGTGATGTTTTGAGTTGGAGGGGGTAAAGGAACATTAGCCACGGGTCTGAGTCAATCTTTAACAGCCAGAGCTGCTGGACTGAGGCTTGGTCAAAAAAAAAAAAAAAAAAAGGACAACAGAATAAATCATCTATAATGGAAATAATGTGCCTGAGTGGGAAGTTACTGCAACAAGGTGTGAAAGCTGAGGATGAGGGTGTGGCATCATCCCCTCCAATGACAGAAGAATACAAAAAGACTTCTGAGTGTGAATGGTGTTGGGAACCATGTCTCCAGTGCAACAGCTTGAATCACACGGACATGTGACGTGTGAGGTTCAGCCTGCCCATAAGGTGCATCACAGAATCACACAGAATCACGGGGGCTGGAAGGGACCTCTAGAGATCATCTGGTCCGCCCACCCTGCTCCAGCAGGGCCAGTCAGAGCAGGGGTCCCAGGATCACATTGTCCAGGCAGGTTTGGAATCTCTCCAGAGAAGGAGACTCCACAGCCTCTCTGGGCAGCCTGGCCTAGGATCTGGCACCCTCACAGCAACAAATTTTCACCTCCTATTGAGATGGAACCTCCTGGATTCCAGTTTATGCCCATTGCCCCTTGTCCTGTCACTGGACACAACTGAAAAGAGTCATTAAGGGTGCATCATTCCCTAGGAGATACCAGAACAGGCTTAAAACTGTAAAGGAATACAAGACTGGAGGGCACTTCCTGGGCCATGAAGACCTCCTGTGTGTGACAGACCCTCTCTGTACTGACAGCTGGGATCTCCTTTAACTTTCCAATGGGAATTTCTCCATGGCCAGTTCATATCCTTTTGTTCTTCAAAGGGGACCAAACACCTCCAGGAGCCATCAGTTAGTGAGACCCCAGGAAGACACCAGTACCCATCTCTGCAACAGCATAGTTGATGTCAGAGACACACTTGGTGTTGGAGTACCAAAATCCCCAGATAAGGAGAAACCAGCACAAATATTTCATGACTTTATTTACAGGAAGCCATATTAGTGAAACCTGCTTGACAAACTGCCCCCAGAAGACTGCTGAAATACCTTTTCCATCTGCAAATGGTCTGTTAATAGGAGAAGATTTAGTGCTTTCAAATGCACTTCAAGAGCGCTTGATAAAAGTGTGGGGGAGCAAAGTCCAGAGCTTGAACTAATACTTCTCTGCAGGATCAAAAACGCTTGTCTAGACTCCAGCAGGATGCAAAACGAGTGCCAGAGCTACTGCTGGAGAGGAGGCTGTGGGGACCAGCTGCGTTACTTCCCCGGCACTGCTTGTTGTTTAGCAGGGGCCCTTTGTACTCAGTGGGCTCTTGTTTAAAGGCTGGTGATTCATAAGACAAAAATAAGGTCTAAAGGGTCTATAGTATCACTTCAGCACCAGAAAATCTAAGATAAAAGCCAGAAATATTTTAAACTGGTCTCCAGTGAGCATAGAGATAGGGAAGGATGTTAGGGATTAGTACATGTGCCAAAAATAGAGCACATCAGGGAAAACAGCCTCTAACAATGGTGCAGGAAAAGCTTATCCACAGGAGCAAAGTAGCACAGGTTTCTTTATACTGCCTGGAAAGAAAACCAAACCAAAACAAAAAAAGGACCTGTTCTAGATCCTTATTGCCAGATGTCTAAAACGGCCTTCCCAGATCCACCACAGCTACTAAGGATGCAAATGAAATGCATTTCTGGCAAATGTGGCTCACCTGGCCAAGCAGGGGCTGGGCGACACGTTGCTGCTTAATGCATTTAAGCAAATTGGCAGTGAAAGGTGGAAATAGAAACATAGTGTCTGATCTTCATGACTGCAGCTTCCTGAATGGTGCAAAAGGAGGAGCTGGGCTGCAGCTCACGTGGAGAAATCACGCACCAGTACTGGTGAAGGCAGCTCCCGTCTGCTGATTAATGTTGTTGGAACCTGGTGCCATGGGGGGCCTGAAGGCATGTGAACTGACCACAAAAGCAAAGTCTCAGTCTGATCTCTGTAAGGATTTGCCACTGTTCCATGAAAACATCTCTGGTCATATCTACCTGGGGACAATGATGTACATTTGGAGGGTGTTGCAGGAGGTAGCCCATGTTCACTTTTATAAATGGATGACCCAGAAAATTACTGATCTCTTCTGCAATTCTGAGAGGAAGGCGCCAACAGATAAGGCATTTCACCAGGAAGGTCTGGCAACAAACACAACAATGGGAGTAGCTGAATGTTTGGGTAGGACAAGATGGGGTGGACAGACAGACATGGGGTATGGTCAAATGAGTTGAGATGGACAGCCAGCCATTGGGTATGGTGGGATGAGGCAGAATGGACAGAGTTGCTGGACCACAGTAGGGCTGGTGGCCTGAAGAGGACAAACAGGTCCCCTCAGGCACTATCTGATAGTCCAGGGTTGATATGATTGTGGTTCATTGTTATGTGACTGGTGTTCCTGAGCAGGGGCATGGGGAGCATTGCTGGTCAGCATCTCTGGCTGAGATGTGATTCTTTTCATCACTCTAATCTCACAGTGTGAACAAAGGTGGAAGAAACACCCATAGACCCGTCCAAGGGATGCTGCAATGAAAAATTTCAACATCCACCCAGAGGAGTGCCAGCTGCTGGGTACCTGCTCATGCTGAGCAAGGTGGAGAGGGGCTCAGAAGGTCAAGAGAGCCTCAGGCTTCAGGATGTTCAGCTCTGGGGACCCCAGCATAAGAAACATGTGGACCTGCTCAAGTGGGTCCACAGGAGGCCATGAAGATGATCAAGGGGAAGGACCTCCTCTTCTGGGAGAACAGGATGTGAGAGTTGGGGTTGAAGAAGAGAAGGCTCTGGGGAGACCTCCTTGTGGCCTTTCAGTACTTAAAGGGGGCCTAAAGGAAAGATGGGGAGGGGCTCTTTATTAGGCAGTATAGTGACAGGATGAGGGGTGATGAAAGAGGGGAGATTTAGATTAGATATTAGGGAGAAATGCTTCACTCTGAGGGTGGTGAGACACTGGCTCAGGTTGCCCAGGGAAGCTGTGGATGCTCCATCCCTGGAAGTGTTCAAGGCCAGGCTGGATGGGGCTCTGAGCAACCTGATCTAGCAGGAGGTGTCCCTGCCCAAGTCAGAGGGGTTGGAACTAGATGGTCTTTAAGGTGCCTTCCCATCCAACCCATTCTATGTGCTGAAGCAGATCTGAAAGTGCATGGGCAGCTCAGCCCCATGCTGGCTGTGCTTGGCCAGACAGACCATAGCCAGGGTTTGTCTGAAATGATGTCTTCTGTCCCAGAAAATGCTGCAGGTTTTAACGTGCTTTTCTTTTAATTGCCTCAGTCCAGCCAGATGAGTGAGTGAACACACTCCCTCGCCCCGCTCCCATGGAGGTACGGGGTTTTTGGCAGCAAATTGCAGCCAGTAATGCAGGGTGGGATGGGGACAGAATGCCTGGGAAAGCGGCCACAGGGGCCAGGCGGGATGCCTGTGGGCACCAGGGCTGCAGCGGCCAGGCTGGGACTTCCTCCTCTGGGCTGGGGCGATGCTTGAGGGGGGCCTGCTGCAATCAGGACACCACAAAAACCCTGACTAGTGCACTATCAGGAAGATTGTGTAAATATTTTGATTAGCTTCTCCCTGAATCTAGATGAAGGGGAGATTTTTATCGCATTTACTGACAAAACAGCTTTTTTTTTCCGGGAGGGTGGAGGAGGCTCACTAACTGCTAGAGGATTCCTGGAATGATTTAATACCAGATGAAAGCAGACAGATAGGAGCTGCTGCTCCCCAGGAGCAAGTGGACAGCCACCAACAGCAAGCACGTTGAACACAGCCAAGCTTACAATTCCTGTCTGTTGGGACATATTTGACAGACCTGTCTGTCTGTCTGATCAGAGCTGACACACAAGCACGGGGCAGCAGCAGGTGCCGCACAGTGTGTCCAGCTTGCCAGGCAGCTCAGGGCCAGCCGCCTCCTCCCTCTGCAGCAGTTAAGGTGGTTCATTTGAAGGGCTTTGATTTAATCCGGGTGCACTGGCTGGCATGGGGTCCATCGTATTAACACAGCCTGTAAATAACTGGGCACTGGACTGTGCCACGAGGGAGATGGGCTCTGCCTCACCAATGCAACTGCCCTGCAGGGAGGTGGTTCCTCTGTTGCAGTCTGGACCCATCCCAACTTGAGCTCTCCACAGCCATTCTCAGGCCAGAGGACATCCTCTCCTTGCCAGAAGTCCCCAGGGGAAGTTCAGCTGAGCCTGTGAACAGCAGGTGCCCAAAGCAGTGGAGAAAGGCTGTGACTAATGAAGATGGGATGGGTGGCATTTCCATCAGCAAAGTCTGCCTGGGCAAAAGCCAGTGCAGGGGTCTCCTGTGGGGGTGGAGGAGACTGAAAACAGAGACGTTGACCTGCTTGCAGGGAGTAGGTCCAGAGTTGAAGCATCACCAGGGCCTGGATCACTCCAGAAGTGTGGCAGGAGACACAACAGAAATGCTTCACACTTTGTCTGCATCCCCAATACTGGGGTTTGCTAAATATTGCCTGGAGGGGAACTGCTGACAGCTCCTCACTCTCCAATCAGCCACCTCTGCAGACAGCAGGGATGAGGCTGGGGTGGCAGTGGATGTGCAAACACCTGGTTGGGCATTTTCTGTCTGTCACTCCATCCCTCCTGTCATCCAGCTCCATCCAGGGTGCTTCTGTGGGTCTCAACAGAGCATGACACCCTGTGAAACCTTGGGCACCTTCTGTGGCACCAATTTCCTGTTATAAAATGCACTATGATCCTCCTTATTCCTCTGACAGCAGCTCACTGGGGCAGAGCGCAGCACCAAGCACAACTCAGGATGGCTTTTGCTTCAAGACTACAAGAATTTTGCATCTTTGAAGCTCCTCTGATAGTTTCAAAATACCTTTAGCTTTTAATAGAAGAATAGCAATGATGAAAATATGGTTCAGGGCATCTAAAGGTATTGGGGGCAAAAATGTTAAAGTTTGGTAAGAGGGGAAATAAAAGTTAAATCATTTCCGACAAAGAGTTGTCTTAAGAGGAAATTTGTTTCCCCCTCAATCCAACAAAAGCACAGAGACATCTGTTGGTGTTCTCCATATGCAAAGGGGAACCACAGGAGCAGTTGCATGTGTGTGTGTATGTTAGAGACATGAGTGCAGTGGTGGCTTGCTGATGGGGGAGCTGGAGACAGTCAGGGGTCAACTGTCCTGCAAACAGCAAATGGTGTCTACTCCATGACAGTGGTGTCAATTATTGACCTTATGTCTGCTGAAAGAAAGCCCCAGAAAGTGATATCAGCACATGGAATAGGAGGATCAAGAGTAACAGCTTGGCTGGTGTGTTAAACAGTTCCTGGTTAGGATCCTGACCCCTGCATCTTGGCTACCATTGAAATAGCCCCTTTACTGTCCTGGGGATTCTCTACCTACTCCGTGGTGGAGTATTTTCACCGCACAGCCCTCTGAGACATAGTGCAGAGCTGAAACATGTCTCTGAGAGGAAGTCACCTCAATGGCACCCAATGGCACATGCTCAGCCCATGTTGACCCTGCAGCTGCTTCAGGTCTGGAATGTCACCACACAGCAGCTGGGCTGACGTAAACACCACGGCAGTTGTTTGCAGAGGGCTGCTACAGCCTCATGATCTGAAGTCCAGATTTATTACATGAGCTGAGGTTGTCAACAGATTGGTTCTGATAGAGGGCAGCTAACAAGCTCTTTCACATGCTGATTAGCCTGGCTTGTCAGTGGATGCCTGCACGGTCGCTATGACGAGAATTACGTCATGGTTGGGATTGCTTCTCATGTCTTTGAGTCTGCAGCTCCCCCCACAAACCCACAAAATGCAGAGCTGCGGCAAGATAACAAGTAGTAAGGTTCTGGGACAATCTTCAAAGCCACCATTCACGTCAGGGGATGGGCACAGTGCTGTGCCAGCTGCCCTCGCATGAGGGAAAACATGGGAAGAGGGTGCAAAAGAGATTTTCAAGTAGTCCTGTTCAGCAAGGGAGTTAAAATGGGTCTGGAGATGTTCAGATCTGCTCTGCACAATCTGCTGTGCTGGAGAGAGACTGTTTGTCCTCTGAAGTTGACCCCATGTGACGTCCTTGGGTTGGGCAGTGCTAATGGGGTTGCTCCAGGTGAACAAATGTAGATTCCCACCCTGTACCACTGCTCCAGGGCCAGGCTCTCTTCCAGAATCACCTCTGGTTGAGTGACCCTTTGCAGCTCCATCCAGTACAGCTGCTTTATCCCAGTTTCCCAATATACAATGTGGAGGGGATGCTGAGAGAGGGAGGGGCTGGTGATGCTGGGGAGGCTGGCAGTTGGTCAAATGCTCTCTGTTTTGGGTTCCTCCTTCATTCCTTGTCCTAGAGGGTCTCCAGCTCCATCCAATAAGCAATCTCTTTCATGCTCCATTTGTTTGACAGTGCTCCAAAGAGCAGGGAGGGATGGACAAGCTTCAAAGGGCTGGTTTTATATTTACGGCTGTCCTGGCTCTGCTCTCCTGCCTGGGACACAGTGGGAGTTGCTCCCTCTGCACCATGTCCTCAGGATGCTGACAGCCCTGCTCCTTCTGAGCTAGGGGTCAGCAGTGAAGATGAGGTTCAGCTCCTGCTGCTGGGTGTCCTGGGGTCTTCTATCACTCAGAGGGGCTTTGGGATGTGGAGTCAGTATGGGTCAGCATAGGGACCCACTAGGTTCCTCTGCTGATTCAAATCATGAATCTGGCAAAAGACTGACCCTGCCAGCAAAAATGTGGAGAGTTTGCTGCAGAGTCAGATGATGGGATATGATAAGCAGATGAGCTGGAACTGGTAGAGAGGGTGAAGGGCAGAGGGGATGAAGAAGAGGAATCAGGGATGGGAGACCCTCCCTCTCTGGGTACAGGGGAGTGATGCAGCACTGAGCCTGCCATCCCCACACTGTCCTTGGCTCAACATGACTCTTCCCACAGTCAGGTGGAGAAGTCCTCTATGTTCACAGAGGGGAAACCTCTCCATCCTTCTGACAGAATTTTGCAGAGTTCAGAGCAAGACTTGCACTTGGATGAGGCTGTTTGAAGACTGGACTGTCCAGCAGCCTTAGGTACTTCATTCCCATTAACATTAGTAATTCCTAATGATCTTGGAGGATTGGACTGGAATCCCAGAAATGCTCTGGAAAGCCCAGGACCCTTTGACCACATCTTAGGCCAAGTTCAGGTCTATTTTCAGAGTTTATCAGTTTTGTCTGGGGTTTTCTCTCTGTTGTGCTGCATTTGCTTCCAGACGGACTGTCTCCTCAAGAGTGAGGAGTTGTTATCATTTTATAGACCAAGATAATTTAGTGCAGTAATTTCTGCATGAAAAATGTTCTTGGTGACTGCTGTAAAGGTCAAATGCCCTGTTAGGAGAACTTGTGGTATTGGATGGTCTATTGTGTTGTCCTTTAGGAGATCCCAACTCATGGCCTGGGAGCTTCCCCACCATGGAAATGTCCCCAGAGCTGACACGTGTATGAAATCCCTGCATCATCATCCCACAGGTCCATCATCTTGTCCCACCATCCTACCCTGGGGACACGTACCATGAACCTGGGAGCCTGCAGGTGACTCCAGTGCTTGACTGTACTCCAGCCCTCTCCCCACACACTGTCAAGCCCCAGGCACTTGCCCAACCTCACTGCCTGCCGTGCAGCTCTTCCCCAGACCCTCAGCCTTCTCTTTCCTCCCCCAGCAGCCTCAGATGGATTGTCCTGTAGGCGTCTTTCCCGTGGCTGCCCCGTCCCCTGCACCCCCCAAGAAAAGAATGCAGCTTTGCAAGAGCAAGGCAGGAACAAAGCAGAAAAGAGCAGTTTTGTATTATTTTCTTTTCTGGGGCATTTTGAATTAATTAAGGAATGTGATCTAAACTATAAATACCCTCCTTCACGTATGATTTATGGCCTGTTTGTTCTGGATTGGTATGTGCTTAATCTCTAATTGTAAGCCCACCATCTGTTTTTATTGATCTGCTTGCCAGGAGAGTTATTGCTCTCCTTGGCCTTATATGGGAAAATTAGGTATGTGGTGAGCAAGCCAGCTCCAGGGCTGCTCTTACGTCAGCCTTGGAGCTGCTTGGGAGCGTACTTCCCAGCTCTGCTCCAGCCTCGTGCTTCTGCCAGTCTCTATTTACCATGTGAAACTTGAACTTCTGGGTCCCACAAAGCCCCATTATGTGGAGGAGCATCTGCCTGTCTCAGGCTCCCTCTGTGTCAATCCCACTTCAGCCCCCCATTTTGCTCTTAAAAAAGACCAAAAACTCTAAGGGGAGAAGAAGAGGTTGGTGTGGCCTTGGTGTTTTTGGCTACAAATCAGGCCACCACCAACTCAGCCCGGGTGCTTTCAATGGTGGGAGTGTCTCCCTGAGAAAACAAGGCTGGATTTATACTTTAAACCTGCATTATTAGCCAGCAAGATAATAGTACCCAAGCCCAGTCCATACGTTCTGCATGGCCAGAGCAGGGAGAGAAGGATAAAAGCTCCCAGGAACTACTTGAGTCTTAAAGGAAGCCTGTGGATTTGAAGAAAGAAGCACAAGTTACTTGAAGAGCTGGGAAACAGAAAAGCAGCAATGGTGCTGTGAGAGACATGTCCCCAAAGGGAAGGGGGTCTCCATTCCCACTCAACAGCTGATCCCTGGGGGGCCAGATAATGTCCCCAGCTCCCAGACCCAGCTGGACTGTGGGTGGGAGCCCCCAGTGCAGAGTGGGATGAATCACCATCACTTTGGGGGGCTTTTTGGGCTTCAGGATGGGTAAAAAGGGAAAAGCAGGATGGAGAGGCACCTGGGGTTGCTTAGCTGCTGGGGAAGGGAGCTCTGGAGCTTGGAAGTGGCTTGTTGAATAAAAAAAATGGGCCTTAAGTCTGAGGAAAGCAGACCTGGCTTTCCTCAGAGGAAAGCCTTTATGGGGAAACTGTAGCATGGGGACATGGATCTGGGGAGATGTTGGCTACTGCGCTTTCTCATTTGTGTCTCAGCGCTGGTGTTTGCTGAACGAGTTGAGGGCCAGACAGAGTCCAACCACTTGATTGCTACCTGGGGTACTGGGAGCACAAATAACTTTAACTCTGCCCCTTTGCTATGGGTGCTCTCTGGAGGAGCAGCATTCTCCAGACCATCCCAGGGAGCTCCATGGCCCAGTGGACTTCAGAGGTGGTGTTCTGAAGATAGAAGACCAACCTCGCTGGGGTGTCATCTGGTTGTGATGAGGAGTCTCAGTGGGCTGTAAACCTGTCAGCACCTAGTGTCTCCCCCATTTTTTTCCAGTCGAGGGTTGTCCCAGCACACCTCTGGTTTTGCAGCTCCCCACCTATCTGGGGGCACAGTCCCTTCCCTGCCTGTTACTGAGCATCTCACATAGTCGCATCCTGTCACCATCCATGTAGCCCTGCCCATCACCGTGCCAGACCACCGCCTCCTCCTGCTGAACTCTCTCCTGCCGAGCTTCCAGCCTTGCCCATCATGTCAAAGTGGGTGCAGTCCTCTGGCAAAGGGGCACGGCACTGCCAGGACCTGGCCCACCACTGTGCAGGCCCTTTCTGAGTTGCAACCCGAGCCTCATGTGCTCCTGGCTGAGGCAGCTCCTCGTGCCTGGGATGTTCCGTGTTGTCCTTCACCATTGGCTCAGTGCCACAGCAAACAGCAGCCCTGTGATATGACTCCCTTCCCAGTCCTGCTTGGGGAACCCACTGCTGGGACCCAAGCTCATGTCTTCTCTTCCCTTCCCTTCCTTTCCCCTCAAAGTCAAAAACAGGGAGAATCCCCTTAAAATACACTATTCATCCCTAGGCCGTTTCCTCAGCCACCCCAGGGCCTCCATGTCCCACTGCTCCCTCCACACAAACATACCCATCTGGGCAGCAAATGCCTCCACGTGACTTGGCAGCCATTGCACTGTCTGTCCAGGCTGCCAAAGTCCAACGAGGCAGCTCTGTGGCCAGAGCTTGACACCCCCCAGCTTGGACAGACTCCCTGGACATGTGCGTCACCCTGTGGAGACCTGCTGGGTGCAGGGAGCAGGGCTGGAAAGCTGCAGACGGGTGCTTACCAAGCCAGCATAGCCTCCCTGGTTCAAAGAAGCATGTTCTTAGCAGCCTTGTGCCACTCTCCAGCCCCCAGCCTGGGTTGGGTGTGATGCTGGAGGTCCAGGGTGGTGCTGGTGGGCTGGGGATCACTCTGCACCCAGTGCTGCACAACATCTGCCAGGGGAGGGGAGTTTTAGGGCCAGGTTTCTCCCAGCCCCAATAAACAGCTGCCAGGCAGGGCACCCACCAGAGCACACCGTGGAGGCATAGGCTTGGCTCTACTTCTGCCTGCACCCCTGGGACCACCAAGCACCAAGAGCCACCATGCCATGAGTGCGGGTGATGCAGCAACATCCACAATCTAGGCCACAGTCCCCTGCCTGGTTTCTGCAGTGGCCACCTCAGCCAGAACAGTCCCTCCCTGTCCCACAGAGTATGTGGGCTGAGACCCTTCCTCCCCACTGAGACCCTTCCTCCCCACTGAGACAGGAGTCTCGCCAAACCACTGCCTCTATGTTTATGTTCCAACCACGAAATGCCCCCTAAATATATTTGTAGTTGGGAAGGAGCTCTCGTCATTTGCTCAGTCTCCCGCATCCTTCCATGATTATTATTTTAAGCCATCCCCCTGATTTCAGGGCCTTGGTGTGGAGATCCCCATTCCCAGACTAACTGATGTGTGTGATGACAGAATTTCTGCTGTTGGGCAAATTAATATCCCGTGGGATTGCAGCCTAATATATAAATATAAAACTGACACATTTTTACTCAGCTGAAAACAAAATCTCTCCAGCTCTAGTCTGCATGCGATAACATTTCCAGGAGATAAGGTGGCAGCTGGAGTGCGAATTGCCATGTGGATCCAATTTTTCCCACAGATCCCCAGCAATGTTTTTGGGCCAGGCTGCACAACATCAGCTTTTCATTAGCACCACATGGCATTAATGCCACGCTTGTCTTCTGCTTCCTTTCACCCCACACCTGCCTGTTCCTGGGCAGAGCAAATGGCCGGAAGAGTGGAATAAGGGAGTCTTCCCGCCTGGCATGTTTGGGATTCACTGAGAGGATCCACCTGGAGCCACAGTGGTGCTGGGGGAGGCTGGTTCAGACCCCAGCCCTGATGCCTTCAAGCTGGGATTGTGGCATCCTGGCCTGCAGGAGGGCCTAATGGCCAAGTCCCAACTGGGTTGAAGGGACGGCAGATCAACCTGACCCTCCTCTGGGAACGGAAACATCGAGAAAATCATTTGGGGAATGGGATTTCCATCCGTGTAGGCAGGTTCATGCCGGTGCTGAGAACAGGGCAGCTGGGGCCGAGGTTCTGGCTCCTATCCCACTGCCCTCTGAGCTGGTCTAATCCAATGCTGTCTCTAAGGCCCCTTTGTGTACAAGTCCCAGCAAGCAGGAGGTTGTGAGCCTGGGCTGTAAGGTGGCTTGGTGCCTTCAGGGACCAGGCTGTATTTGGAAGTTGATCTCAGGGCCCTGGGGCCCAGGATCCATTAGCACATGCAGCAGAAATGAGTGTGTTTGATCCAGAGATCCTGATCTCAGCCCTTATAAATAACCCAACCGGGGCTGTGCAGAATACCTAAACCAGATTGGATCTTCTCCTCCACTCTCCTCTCCTGTCCTCTCCCCTCCCGTCTCCTCCCCTCTCCTCCCCTCCCTCCATCTCCCTGGGAACCTGTTCCCCCCTCCTCAAGATGATTAAACCCTGAAGAATGTGCTTGGGGCTCTGCAGACACCAAGGCAAAGTCTGATGAGACACACATGGTGTGAAGGTTCTGCAGAGCCAGCATACCAGAGGAGGCTTATCTCCAGGCTGCATAACCCAGGTACAACCAGAGCCTCTTGGCTTGTTTCTGTGGCCGGGTAGAGCCCATCCCATCCCATCCCACCCCATCCCATCCTCTTTGCCTGGGACATCTACAGTGTCAGACATTACAGCAGCTCCTTGTGAGCTTTTCCTTCTTCCAGATATGCCACTTAAAACTTCCCCAGGGATGGATGGGTCACTGAAGACCTGCCACCTGGCACTGCTTGCCCAGTGCCACTTGGCTGCAGATGTCAGAGCCATCACACCACCATGGCCTGCACTTGCTGTGGCCAGGATAGCAGGTGGCATTCCATACCTGGTAGCAGTGAAGACAGACAGGGACACTGGCCCTGGAGCTGTCTATGGGGTGTTAGGAGTTACCCCCTTCCAGGCTTTCCTCTGTGTCTGGAGAGAAATCTGCTTCAGCGGAGCCTGGCCATGCTCACAACCCACTGAGCTCGGTGGAAAATTAAACAGCTCATAAGCATTGTGCTGCCCCAGGAGCAAAAGCTTTGCCTGGCTGCTCGCCCTGTTTCCAGCCCTTCTTCTTTCCTTCTGGCCAGTTCTAAGGTGTCCTCATCTGCAAGGAGCCAAGGACCTTCACAGCCCTGGTGCCTCCAGTGGTATGGTTAGAGCAGGAGCCCACATGGGAAAGCAGGGACCTGGACCAGATAGATACAGAGAGATCCTGATGAATCAGGCATGGGTAACCTTCAGAGAGGCAGACTGGGACCTGCGGTAGAAGAGGGAGAAGGACATTGTGGAGCTGCCTGCCCCTGGGAGACCCCAGGGAGTGCTGGGGGCACAAGAGGTCTCACAGACATCCAGGCTGCCAGGAGACTTGGGGTTGATGTCTTTGGATAATTACAGGGCAAACTGACTTGCATTTATATCTGGAGCTCTCTGGACTACAGGAGGGTGTCTCAGATGCCTGACAGAGGGGCCATCTCAAACAAAAATGCAGGTGGGAAAGCCTGGAACAAAGCAAGAGTCTGTTCAGGAGGGATTCACACCAGATGGATGGAGCTGGCAGGTCTCCAGCATGGTGCAAATCTGCTGCAGGGGGAATTCACCCCGGATTCACCTCTAGGTCTCTCCATTGGATCAGTTGATGTGGTGCAAGATCCTGAGTCATCAGGTGTCGTCAGGGAGACACCCACCTCCCCAGGTCACACCCATCCCAGCTGGATGCTCCTCATACCTCCAACTGGGCTGGAACCACAGTGGCCTGAGGAGGGTGAAGGGACAGAGGCAGTACCCAGAAGCAACACTGCTGATGATGAGCTCCACATTGTTAACACTTGGGGCAGGTCTTGTCCCTGGGTCTTGGGGCAGCAGTAACCCTGGAGAAGGACACCTCTGGGAGAAACGGGCTGAGCTTAAGCCCTGCTAGAAAGGACACATGGGGTTTGGGTGGCTAAATCCAGACACAGCTGGCCGAGGAAAGGGAAGACGCTTCATCTTGTGGTGTTCCCTCCTCTGAATACCCCCTGAGGGTGTCATTTATCCACTGGAGAAGCTGCAGGACCAAAATGATTGTAGGAGGTCAAACAAAGGGATTTATTGGTTTTTCCTGGTCCTAAACTAGATGAATAGGAAATACCATCTGTCTCAAGGAGCTTAAAGTCTAAACTGTTAATAAATCCATATTTATTGTCATAAAGGGCCCAACTTTTTTTTTTTTTAGGTATCAAGATAGAAGACCCAGAAAAAAAAAACTGAGCAAAGGAGAAATACTTTGTAAATGTTTGCCAAAGACAGTTTTATCAGAGAGGATTAAAAAATTCTGCTGCCTCTGATGTCCTGTTTGCTGCCTCTAGTCAGCTAGAATCTGTTGACCACTTCCCACCAGCCTCAACAGAGACATTAAAATGTCAACAATGTTTTATTCTTGCAAGAAAATCTGGGAAAGGAGCAAGAGACCCACGCTTGGGCTGCCATCCAGAGAAAGTCTTCAGTGTGAGCTCAGCCCCATTGCCAGACATCAAAAAGGCAAAAAAAACCCCATCTGGAAATCACATACCACAGGTTATTCGAGGTATTTGAGGTACAAGCACAGTCCTGAGATGCAGCACAGGAGAGCTCTTTGCAGGCATGTAGCCCTTAAGATCAGCAGGGCTGTGACGGTGGAGCTGGTGGGACTGCAGGAGTCAAGTCAAGGTGGGACATGTAGGGTGAGATGTGCGGGTCCCCACGGTGTAATGCACTCCAGGAGGGAGGAGAAAGGATTTGCAGCCTGGAGCAGGAGAGGAACCCTGGCCCATGTGCCAGGCTCTAGCACTATGGGGATGTTGCGCAGGAGCTGGTTTTGAGGAGCCGTTCCTCATGTGTGTGCATTTGTAAGCCATCCAGCTATGTCACCAGCAGGACTCCACCAGTCTAGGATCCTCCCTAAACTTAAGGCAAGTCAATACTGCAGGAAAGATGTTCTGGACCAAGTCTTGATCAAGACTTGGCTTGCCCATTTCTAGTCCAGGAGCACTTCAGGGCAGGAGACATGTAGGTCTGTGGTTATCAAAGAAAAAAAGCTGAGATGCCTCTAGAGCTTGGTGGGTATAACAGTAGTTTTCAGACCCGGATGCTGCAGCCTTCATGGCTTCCCCATTGCACAGGCAAATCCCTTTTGGGTTCAACCACTGTGAGCACCTGAGGTAGCACCAACCAAACAGGTACGTGCTGGGCAAGTGGTGCTGTGGGCAAACAACTCTTGAAATGTAGATCTGAGCAAACAATGCCAATCTCTCAAAGGATTTGTTCTTTTTCAGAGCACTCTGCTTGCAAAGAAAGTGCATACTTAGAAAGAGCTCCAGGGGAGCTTTGCACACATTTGCTGCTGCCACATTTGGAGCAGGTTTTGATCACTTCAGTCCCTCTTTAATGGTACTGTCCAGGAAATGACAAAGCTTTTGGAAAACAAACAGGATGGATTTTGGTTTGGTCCATTTCAAATCATTGTGCAGACTTTTTTTGTGTGGCTTGCTGAATCACAGCAAAAACATACAGTGTCTTGCCACAGCTCTGCTTTTTTGTCTAACACTTCTGGCACAAAAAAGATGGACACTGCAGCAGATTCCAAGGCTCTATTACATGCAGGTTTGCCCTACCCTGGAGGAATCTAGGTTTGATGGCACTACTTCCAATCTTGCAGGTGACAGCCACTCAGTGATTATAGAAAGCAACTCCCCCTGACATGTGGTGATACGTTCACCCTGGAGCCATGTCTTCTGATTCTTCGCAGTGATCTATGGATGGACACAGCCAGGGAGGATGCAGGATGAGTCCATTTTCACTGTGAGCAGCTTTGTCCAAACACCTCAGCCACATGCAGCACCCACTGTTGATGGAGTGCCCAGTAGGAGTAGGTGGGTTTCCAACACTCCATGTGCACATCCTCAGGTGTAAGCTCAGAGCAGGGACCTTTTGGAGATGAGCAAATTGCACTAGGGAAAAAAAATTAAAACATTGGTGTTCTTCCCATGGTTAATGAATAAATACTAATCTGTTTGGAATTTTTGGTATAGCACATGTTTTACAGGGTTATAACTTTTAAAGCAGAAAATGGGTAGCCTCTGTGCTAACTCAGGGGCACACATAACAGGAGGTTACACTTGAACTAAAGCCACATTAGATTTATTAGTATTTACTTAAAGACATAGTGAGAAGGGAGACCCAGGGAATGAAACAGAGGCATCTCTTGAAATCACTTTGTTCTAAACTGGGCCTTCAAACAGCAAAATGCATGGTCTAGGATTATACAGTGCTTTTGCGAAAGCAAATCTTGACGCTCGAGGCATGGGCTTTGGCATCTGAACAGCATTGCTGCTGCTGCTGCTGCGTCTTTGAGACCAAAGCAAAATGACAGGGACTGGAGCCCTCCAGAGTTGAGGCATGTTTGGAGGTCGAGTTTGATTCAGAGGAGCTCTGCCTCTCAGGAACACATACAGAAATAGCTGCTACCTTCAGGGGGGTGTCATGAGGCTCCTGATGGTGTGCAGAGATAGAACAGGCAAGGAAATGCAGCGTGGGAGTGATGAACTGTAGACCCAAGCAGGGGAAGATGATCCAAACATCTGGCCCAGCATCCATTTAAGCTGCTCTGAAGCCTGCAAAGTTGATTTAGACCAAACACAGAGCACTGCATGGGCTGCTGAATGCCTTAAAACAAGGCACTGCTGTTGCACCCACTCCTTGCAGGAAGAAGGAACACCAGAGGTGCTTGCAGCTCACTGATGTGATATCCCACCTGGGAGGGTGGCAGGACAACCTGGCATCCCCTAGGAATCCCAAACAGGTCCCTAGTGAACACATGCTTTGGATTCCTCTTGCAGAGGCACAGGAATGGGAACAAGGGCAAAGCTTTAGGTGCACATCTTCTGCAGAGTGCTCCATATAGAGGCAGCAACAGCTGGTATCTCTCTGTATCTCCAGGATCATGGCTGCTGCTTTGTTTCAACAATACAGGCTTGGCTGGATGGCAGAGAGTGCTCTCCCAGCAGGGAAGAGACCCCAGGACAATGTGGTGTGAGATGTCCCAGGGAAGCTGATCTACCTTAGCAGGAGCTAAGGGCCAAGGGCAACTGGAGTTGGAGCAGCACCAGGAGCCTGCTCCAATCCAGCCCATGCTGGGGCCCAGCAAGACCATACTGTCCTTCTCTGTCAGAGTCCCTTGGAGGGTCACAGCACCAGGTTGTGCAGGGCTGGGTCTTGGCTGGAGTGCCAACACTGGTGTTGTCAGCACTACAGCAGAGTCTAGGAGCTGTTGTACATCCTTTCATCAAACTGCAGCTCCAACACTACTTCTTTTCTTTTTTCACAGGGATTTAATACAAAAATGCTGTTGTGCTTTGGCCTTCCCCAGTGTCTGCTAAAAAATTACTGTCTTCCTGTTCTTCTGAGAATCGGTGACACTCCAGTGGAGCGTTGGGCTTGAGAGCTTTCATCAAAGCATTTTCATCAAAGCTTCTATCAGCCATCATCTGTCAGGGGCATGTGCGGTGTATACTGATTTCCTCCAGGACCTTCACACATCAGGCTGGGTGAAGCAGCTCATTAAAACAACTAATTGCTGCAGTCAGTTGTGACATGAATTTTTCAAGGTTAATTTAGTTTAGCACTGGGAATCCTCCATTTAGCTCTGAAGAGGGTGAACCCGTGCCGTGCAACCACGTCTCTGCTGCATCGCTTCTCTGTGGACAGACTGGACAGGATGGAGAGTTCAAACCTGGAGCATCCTCAGGAGGGAAAACACTGAGCTGTGATGGTAAAACAGCCTGGAGGATGCAAAGCATAGGTACCACGTGACAGGATGACCATCAGGCTAGCTTGGTTTGTGCTTGATGCAGGTGTCACCTTTGCCTCATCTTGAGACGAGCACTTTCTTTCAAAAGTCCT
Organism: Ceryle rudis; assembly: GCA_033439905.1. Taxonomy (NCBI): domain Eukaryota; kingdom Metazoa; phylum Chordata; class Aves; order Coraciiformes; family Cerylidae; genus Ceryle; species Ceryle rudis. Next base: position 42,425 of record JAAGNO010001539.1, on the reverse strand, counting down.
TTTAAGCATTTGCCTGAGATTGTACGAAAACCATGGAAAGCAGAGTCTGAAATGTGATATGTTCAGTAAAACTTTCTTGTTCACCTCCCTTGTCCCATTTCCCCTCCCCCATGGAGTTTCAATAAGCACATCTCCCTGTCTGATGGAATCCCAGGTTTATTAAAGACAGCAGGGAAAAGAGACATTTAATGGCGGTGGAATCATCTTCTGCCCCATCACAGAGTAAAAGCAGGACCAAGAAAGACAGCAGCACACTGTCTTTTTCTGGTGTGGTATCTCATGTCCAGCTGGGGGCAGATATTATACCAGCATTTGCTGTCTCCTTTGTAAGTAACTTCACAGAACAACCTGTGCAGTGTGTTCACTACTGGGGGACACCAACTGTGAGGCCTCTGTTCAGGATCAGTGGGGACCTGTGTCCATCTGTCTGCTAATGATGCATCAGCAGCCGTGACCCCATGGAAGGAATCAGTTGCAGAGGCCAACCTTGGCTTATTTTGGGTGTGCCAGGGCTGACGGTGCCCAGGGAGCACCCTGAACGTCACCATCCCCATGCCCTGAGGCAGCACAGCAACCTTGGCCAAGGTGTGTGTGGCCCCAGCGCTGGAGGGGAGCTCGTGGAGCTTCACTTGTCCCAGCTGAGCAAAGGCCAACTTGGCTCCCACCATCAGACAGGGAAGGGAAATAGGCTGTTTAATGGATGTATCCTGTGTTTATGGAGGACCTGCCAACTATGACAATGCAGGTGTTTCCTGTCTCCTTTCATCTGCAAACAGCCATTTGCTGGCTGAAATCGGTTCCTATCATGAATCTGTTCATTCAGGTTTTGTTCCTGTGATCGCAGGCTGCAACTGACCTCCAGCAAGCAGGGATATGTCTGGGCAATGACCGTCTCACCACCTCCAGGGGTTAATGCCTATTTGTGGCCAGTCTGGTGCTGCACCTCCAGGGAGGAAAGTGGAGCTCAAAGGCTGGTTTAAGCTTGGCTGCCCCATGCCATGACGCAAGCCCTCCTGGGGAGGGATGGGGCCATGCAGAGTGCAGCTGGCCCTGTGCAGGACGTGGTGCTCTGCAGGTAGGCAGGAAGATTTTGCATATGAGGAGGATGAGAGGATGTGACCGTATTTACCACCCATCCTTGTTGAGTCTCTGTCCTTTCGTGTCTGCCCAAGAGCTTTCTGCCAGCCATGACCTGGGCCCTTGGTGCTGGGTGTTGCCATGTCTTCTGGCTAAAGACTGCGATTAGGAAGCAGATAAAAGGCAGATTAAACCCATTTTCTGATTTGAGGACAACACAAAAGTGTTGAAACCTTCTCCCTTTCTTTGCCTAAGCAGGCCACTGTGCAGCAAGGACAGCTGCAAACACACAAGGCAAAGCTGTTGGGAAACTGAGGAAGGACTTGGTTGTAGCCTAGCATCAAGGACACTTTACTAAATGGGACTTCTGGGCACTGGTCCCTTTTCTCTAGGATGAGTCACATGAATGAACTCAACTGTTTTCCTAGTCTCAAAACCAGAATCTGTGGCTGGGGCTGTGGGTCTGACCAACCAGACACACAAACAGGGAGTCACAGCCCAAACTTCCAGGTGAGATGGCATCAGTCTGGACTGATGTGGAAGCACTCAAAGGCTGTTGATGGGAAGTTCTCAGAGAGGACTCTGTCCTGTGCCACCTGCAAGTCTTGGCCTTTGGAAGGTTCACAGGCAGTAGGAGAGGCAAGTCCTTTTAGCACTGCCCTGAGCAAGGCTGGTGCTCTTAAAACACAAGATTTGAGGTTCAGAAGCACCTCTGGAGCTCTCTGGTACAACCTGTGCTCTGAGTGAGACCAACATAGATCAGTTAGCTGAGGACTGTTGCCAGGGTACCTCCAAGGATGGAGATCCCTCAGCCTCTCTGGGTCCCTATTCCAGGGCCTGGCCATCCTCATACTGAAGGGGATTTCTTATTAAATCTCCTAACACCCTGTTGCTGCTTTTCCTTTTGCTGTGCAGTTCTGAAAAGAGACCATTGCTGTTGTCTCTATACCCCCCCCCCATTAGGGATTTGAAGGCAGCTGGCAACCAGACCCACTCTTCTCCAGGCTGAAGAAACCCAGTCTTCTCAACCTCTTCTCATATGTCTTGTGCTCCAGGTCCCTAAACATCTCCAAGCCTCACCACTGGGATCTCTCCAGTTTGTCACTGTTGTTCTTGTACTGGGGACCTCAAAATTGGATACAGTTAATTCAGAAGTGGCCCCACAAGTACCGTATAGAGGGGAACAATTACTTCATTCTCATAATGCTCTCCAGTCTTCTTCAGTTACAAGTATAGAGTCTCTTAGGAACCCCAAGAGTGCAGAGCACCTTGATGGGGCCATGGCACAGACCACTCAGAAGCCACCTTCTCTGAGGAAGGGCATCAGGGTTGGTTTGTTTTTAACCAGTTCAATGCATCAAGGAGTATCAACACTTCTTGCTAAATGGAAAAGTGTGAGACATCTTGCAGCAAAGAAGTTCTATTTTCATCCTGGTTTGTGATGAGAAGCCCAGCCAAATGAATGGAATGGAAACACTGATTGCTTTTCCTTGCTATTTAATAGCAAAAACTCCAGTACTCCCTATTCGCCTGTGTGTCCTTTTCCTTTCCCATCTTGCCAGATTTCCAAGAATCTGAAGCCTGCGGTGGATTTTCCCCTCTCTGCTGAAGGGGCTTGCCACCATGTCCACCAACTCATTGAACAGGGCCCCTCATGTGTCTTCTTCAAGGTGTCTGAGTTTCTTGGGGTGTTGCCATCTGGGCTTCATTCAAATTGCAGAGCTACAGCAAGGGAGGGGCCCTGGGCAGGGTGTGGGGGGGTCTTTTTCTGTCAGCTACCTCAGCAGTGCTGCTGAGCAGGCACCCTGCAGCCCCAGGGGAAGGGAAGGGAAGGGGGGACCAGATCCACTCATGGGCACATCAACTAGTGCAGTGTGATCTGAGTCAGAGTGTCTGGGTAGAGTTAACCCACTGCAAGAGGAGAAGGCATTGCAAGATCAGGGCACATGTGACCCACCTCTCCAGATGGGATATTAACAGTCCATAGGGTGGGAGAGCCAGATTCTCCCCTTTTCTAAGCATGGTGCCTATTTACTAGCATGGAGCTGGGGCAGAGTGAGCAATGACCTTGCTCCCACCCACCATGCAGGACTCAGGACTGCTCTGGTTTCTATCACACTGTGTAAGAGCCCTTCCCAAGGGATGAAAATGAAATCCAATGCCAAGAGACTTCTCTCTCCTATCCTGCACATGGGAGGAACCTTGGACAGCAGATTGTTTTGCTTCTGTCATAGTTTCTCTTCTCTTATAACAAACCCAGGCAGATATTGGGAATGTCTGCTGGTCGGAGCAGAGTGCAGCTGGTGGAGCCCTCCTGGCCAGCATTTGCTGGCTGCTGTCCTTCAGAGGAACTGCTGGAGCCAACCATCTTTTCTTATCTGCACTGCTTCACTGCTAATGAAGTTCAGCTTCTGGAGGGGCATGTCAGGCTCTGAGCTCATGGAGGACTTTTAGTTCCAGGTTCTCCTCCTGTGCCCCTTGAGCTACAATGATCCCCATCTTGACTTTTTGAGTTCTCTCTCCAGTGACAAACCTCTGGAGCGGGGAGTGTCTGGGCATGACCAAGTCCTCACCTGAGCTGACTTGTACAGTTGCCCTAATGCAATTTGCCACGAGCAAATATGTCCTCTGATGTCTCATGTGCTGCAGTGATAGAGCAGGTTCTGGGTGAGGATGCCACCCTCAGTGAGGATTTCTACCTGCACTACTTCAGATGAACTCTCTTCCTACCAACATGGAGACAAGGAGTTAAATTCCCTCCCCACAGACTGAAGTGAATTGGTCTGCATGGAGCAGAAATAATCTCCCACTCCTGTCCAGCTCCAGTCAGGAGTGGCTAACCAGCAGACCAGGCTGCTCTGGGGGTCATGGAAGGCTGGCTTGTCACCAGTGGACACAGGTGTCATCTGGGACAGCCCCTCCCCTTCTCCATGGCTGGTTTCTCTAGACCCCAGGAGGATGCAAGATTCAGAGCAGGGTGAATCCCCTCCAGTAGTCCCAGGGGAGGCATGCTGGATACTTGGTGGACAGTTTCAAGCCATAGTTGAGCCCAGAAGGGCACCCACTACCCTGGCTGGAGATGGAGGACAGGGGTGCTGCAGCCCAGACTGCTCTGTCCCTTAGTGTCCTGGGATGACACATAGCCCCTTGGGTTCCTTCCCATAGGGGAGGAGATTGATGGCTCCAGGACAGCTGTGGACCAGTGCATCTGGAGCTTTGGAGCTGCCAACTCTTCTTGGATACTGCATGGGTGAAGCTGGAGGGGGACAGGGATTGTACCCCAAATCCATCATTTGCCTACCAAGTTGTGGGTCATCCTCCCTGCCTGTCCACCATCCTTCTCAGAGGAGCAGAGCCCTGGCACCCTGACCCAGCACTGTCAAGCATGCCACGCAGGACATGAAGGATGCTCCTGGTGCCTCAAAGCCAGAGGAGGTGATAAACTTATGGGGATTGAAGCCAAAAGTGAACAATTTAGCCACTGTTCCAGGAAATGCTTACTTGGATCCAGGCCTCCGTGCTGGTGGGCACAGCTTTGACCCCCACCTGCACTTTCCACCCTCAACCATGCAAACTCACACATGGCGATGGGAGATGTGAGGGCCAGGGCTCTGAGAGAGCTCTGCTGACACATCCCCAGGAGAAAGGGGAGGTTAACGCCAGAGCAAAGGCCAAACAAAGCAAACAGGAGGGAAGTAACTGGGAACAGGACACAAAAGTGCAAGCGGAGCGCTGTGGTCTGGCAGTGGGAGTGCTGTGCTGGGAAAAGCTGCTGATTTATTGCAAGAGGTCTGGCAGCATGAGGAAGGAGAAGAATAGGGCTCTGAATGGAGTTTCTAAGAAGCAGCCACTGCCCGAGTCTTTTCCCCAGGACATTTTCCATGTGATGGGTCAGAGGGGGTGTGGAGACACATGGTGCGAGAGCTTTGGGGCTGCCCTGCACCCTGAGCCAGGACCCAGCACCCCGCAGTGGGTGCCCCTCAGGAAAAAACAGCTGCAAAAGCAAACCATCCATTTGTGGTGGGGAACTTCAGAAGGAGGCAGGTGGGACAGAAGCCACAGTGTTCCTCAGCTGTCTGGGGCTGTGACAGCCAGTGCGCCTTGACTGTGCCTGGCTGTGCTAACCTGGGGAGCACAGTGGATGTGAGTATCCAACCCTCTCCAAACTAGAGCAGGGATTGTAGGCAGCTAAATGTCCCAGCAGGCTTAGGTGTCCTGGCCTGGTGGGTGTCTGTATACCAACCAGCAGGCTGAGAGTGGTTCTCCTCCCTTTCTACTCTGCCCTTGTGAGGCCACATCTGGAGTATTGTGTCCAGTTCTGGGATCCCCATCTCAAGAGAAAAAAGGAACTACTGGAGAGAGTCCAGCAGAGGCTACAAGGATGATTAAGGGACTGGAGCATCTCTGTGCTGAGGAAATGCTGAGAGCCCTGGGGCTGTTGAGGTGGAGAAGAGAAGACTGAGAGGGGATCTGATCAATGCTTATCAATAGCTAAAGGGCCCATGGGCGGCAAGAGGATGGGGCCAGACTCTTCTCAGTGGTGCCCAGTTTCAGGACAAGGGGCAACAGGCACAAACTGGAAGCCAGGAGGTTCCATCTGAACAGGAAGAAAAAATGATTTTCCATGAGTGTGTCAGAGCCAGGCCCAGGCTGCCCAGAGAGGTTGTGGAGTCTCCTTCTCTGGAGAGATTCCAAACCCGCCTGGACACTGCGATCCTGGGCCCCCTGCTCTGGGTAACCCTGCTGGAGCAGGGGGTTAGATGAGATGATTTCCAAAGGTCCTAACCCCCACCATGCTGGAATTCTGTAATTCAGAGTGGCTTGGCTAAAGCAGCTCTTGTGCAATAGGGAGTGACCCTGGAGACCACTCTGGAGAAATGCACAGTTCCCATTCCCAGGGAAGCTTCTGCCCTCTCCAGCTCTCAGAGCAACTTGCAACCCTCCTTAGAGTCATGTCTGCTCTTCAGGGAGAACCACAGCAGCCCATCCTGAAACCTAGTTATCGCCTTCCCTCTCCATCATGTCACAGAGCCCCATGGAATCTGAGATGTGCTGCAATGAAGCCATGGCCACACAGGGACTCTTCTGTGTCCCGCAGAGGTGTCTGTCATCAGCAAAGGGAGGGTGGTTCACTTCGGCTGTTCCACCAGGACACCAGCAATAGGACGGTGGTGCCATGTGCCCCTGGCTGAGGGACAAGGCTAGGCAGGGCTGTCTTCGTCCCTAGGGCCCTGCAGCACATGACCAGGGCCAGCCCAGCAGCCTGGCTGCCTTCCTGCACTGGCCTTGCGTTGGTTCCTGTCCTCACAGCTTCTTGGACACCTTCCAAAAAATATGCAGTGAAAATGCCACTGCTGGTGTCCCTGAGGAAGTGAGAGCATTGATTCGGGCTAACACGATAACACTTAAAAACATATTAACCTTCTGACTCCTTCTCGCCTGGGAGCAGTAGGGCTCTCGTGCAGGATCCCAGCTGGTTTTGTAGGCTCAGCACCCTCTGAAAATTGGGGAGGGAGTTCCTGGGCCTCCAACTGGGCTCCCAAAATCAGTTGGAGTTTGCTGGAAGTGGGATCTCAGAAACTCAGGCTCCAGTGTGCTTCACCCCATGCCAGGGGCGATGCTGGGGAGATGTCTCAGGTAGGAGTGGGCTCTCCTCCTGCTGTGGGTCTGTTCCCCATCATGCAAGGGGACCTGCTGGGACCACATGCACCAGAGCTCCTGAGTCCACCTCCAGTCCCATTACACCTCCCTGGAGATATTCCCTTCCAAGCTGGGGGAGCCAGCACTGCGAAGCAGAGGGGCATGGATCTGCCTGCCCAGGAAATACAAGAAGGTGCTGTGGGTTTTCCCCTGCCTGCCTCTGCATGCGAGTTGCTCCCAGCTCTCACAACAGACTCACCACATTGCAAACAGGATTTAGACACCACCCAGAATGTATTACTGAAAAATCAAACAACAAACACATTGAATTCCTGGGCTCCTTCTGCTTCTGACCTTCTGGATGGACCCTGGCAGACAGAGTGCTTGGGGAAGGGTTGGCTCCTTCTCCTGCAGCCTTTGTGCTTCCAGGGGGGTGGCCGAAGGTTGCTCTGCAGAGCTGGCCGTGATGCCTGCAGGCAACCCAGAGCATGAACCGGCTGCCAGGAGACCACGAAAAGCAGCACTGGGAAGGTCTCACTTTTCCATTTAAAGGCAAGGTGAGGCATGAACTGCACTCATCTGCCCTTCGTTCTCAGGCAAGTCCTTTCTTGGCCGGCTTTGCAGCCTTGCCTGAAGGTTTCAGTGTACTTGGGGAATCTCATGCTGGGCTGCTGAGCCCCAGTGCTGCTTTGCACCGCCTCTTGCTCTTCACAAGAGCTTTCATCCCACAGAGGGGACACAGCCACAAATGGGAGGGTGAAGGGGACTCAACAGGCACAGCTGAGCCCTGGATGCACAGAGCTGTTCCTCCTGCTCTACCATGGGCCATCGTGATGTTCAGGCTGATCTCTGGCTTCGAATGTGCACTAGACCCTGTGCCTGTGGGAACACCTTTACAGGATAGTCAGTAGACATCCCATGGCCAAGACAGAGAGCCCTTCTCTCCTGCTGCAGGTGATCTGGATGGTGAGCCAGGGAGCAAATGCACCTTGGAGAAAGAGGTGTTTGCCTCACAGGCATCCCATCGTGGCAGGTTTTCACACGCTTTTCCACTCCAAAAAGCTGCTGGAGGTTTCCATCCTGGAAAGCCTATTTGTAAGCAGCAGCTGTACATAAATAAGAAGGGGAATTGGTGGGTGGTGGGGAGTTACCACAAGGATCAGGATCATAAGCCCTGGGGAAGGGCCCGACACAGCACTGGGGCTCTACTAGCCCCACTCCACCCATTGCACCTGCTGCTGCGGGTTGCACACAACAACACAGTTAAAGGAGAAGGGGGATTCCCCAAGCCCAGGGCATTCCCGAGCAGCTAGAAAGGATCTCAACAGCAAGAAAGGCAGGGAGGGGAGAAGACAGGCAGCAGGGAGAGGCAGGGCACAGAGCAAAGCACTCCACAGGATTGAAGCATGCAGCACCTCGTGCTGCTCGTTCTCTTCCCCAAAAGTGACTCCAGCCAGCTGCTCTGTTTGTGCCCTCCTGCATACTTCCCCTGGGCAACCTTTATCCTTGTATCCTGGGAATATACCCCCTATAGCCCCTCCAGCAACACATTGGATTGAAAGCCAAAGGGATATACAGACGGCATCAACTCAGGGAGCTTCATATGTCCTGGTCTTGGTGAAGGCTGAAGGGAAAAACACTGTCTGCCTCTCAGCATCTGGTTCTTCTGGAGCTCAGCAAATCAGGGTCAGGCCCCTACCCTTCCCTTGGTTCTCTTCCAGTCTTGACCAGCCAGTGCTGTGTGGTGCAGAGGGATCTCAGCTGCCTGCACCACCCCAAGAGCTGATGTTCCCATACAGGACCCTGTAGAGATCCATTTTGGGCTGACCCCAGACTGCAGCTCAACAGGGAAGCAGAAGTGAGCTGACACCATCCCCAAGAGCTGCTGTGCTCCTTGGGACCTAGTGCTCTCCTGAATGTTTAGTTTTTGTGTTGCCTTATCTTGGCCAGACTTGTATGGCCATCTGGAGACTTGGACTTGTCCTGAACTCCCATGCCCTGAGCATAGTTTGAATTTCCTTGTTATGATTCAGGGGACATGCTGAACTCTGTGGAGGCTGCGGGATGGCACCTCCTTGCACTCCTTGCTTCCCTGAGCAGCACAGAAACCTCCACAGGTGCCTGGAGGGCTTTCCCAGGGTCCCTGAAATGGGACAGTGGCACAGTGGGAAGCTACTCCCACAGGAAAGCACCTGCATGAAGTGACCCAGAGCCATATATAGCCCCACACTCCTTACAGCCTTCACATACCACCCCAGAAATACCACAGAAAGACTTGAGGGGGTTGCAGGCACATCCCTGCCTGCTGCTCAGCTAGTGGCAGGGGGACAGGACCACCTCCTCCAGAAGTGGAGAAGCAGAAGCCCTGGATGGGGGGACACTGAAGCACATCCAACCCCACTGCTACCCTCACCTGCCCCTCATGCAGCCTGACCTATCTGCCCTTCCCCAGCATAAAGATAAGTTGAGGCACCACCTCAGCCCTTGCTTTTCCTGGGATGAATGGGAGTCAGAGACACTCCAAACCCCACTGTACTCAGAACAGCTTAGACCAGAGCAGCTGCTGCACAGAGCAGTTGTGATGGAGATGTGCCTGGGGGAGAGGGGAGATGGAACACTGGACACAGACCAAGCACTGGTTCACCCTCCAATCTCCCCCAGCCCACCTGCATCCACGTGGCTTCTGGCACACTGTCCAGGCTGGGTTTCTCCCCCAGTTTTGCCTTATTTGTCTGTCTCAGGACTAAAACTCAGAGGTGGCCGCTCCCAGGACAGCACTGGCCATTTTGCCTCTTTTGGCTCTCTAACATGGGAAACATTTTGGTTTTGGGCAGGATTTCAAGTGCTCACATCTCACAAATATGTTCATCTTCCCAGTGGAGAGCTGCCAAGGAAAGAAGGAGCTGGGAAGATGTGGGGAGCCCCTGACTGGGGGCATTGAGCATGGTCACTAGTTTATTTATGTGTGTAGGGATCAGAAATGCAGAGGCAGCTGCCAGCAAAGGCCCTGCATCCTCACAGCTCTTGCCCCATGGGGCCATGATCCCTGATAGAGCTGAGTATGAAACATACCACAGAACCCAGAAAAGCTGTACGAAGTCATCCAGTGTCCCAGATGATGGACTGGGGGTTTGCCAGTCACAACGGCAGCTGCCAAAGACTTGCTGCATTCTCTCTCTCTGCCCAGGGGATGCTTAGCAGGGACAGGTACCCTTCCTGAGCATCCCTTCTTCCTTCTCCTCCCGGCCCCAGCATTCAGGCTGAGGCACCTTCACCCCTCCCTGGGAGCTCAGGGACTGCTCATCTGGGAGGCCCCAGAGCCCCTGGGGCCATGGGGAGGGAGAATAAGTGGAGCTGTGCACCAGCCAGCATCAGACATGCCACATTGCTTCTGGGCTTTCTCAGCTTTTCTGTCAACTTTCCTTTCCCAAGGCAGCAGCACAAAACAGTTGGCCCAAATTAAATTCATCTTTTTTACAGATACCTTTATGATGAGAAGGTGGCCCCTGGGGAGAGGTGATGCCCCACAGGGTAAGTGTGAATTTGGAGACAAGAAAGGAGCAGCCTGAAAACCTCATACCAGCAGTGCTCTTAAACTGAAGTCAGCCAAGTTTTTACCCCCAGAGGTGATGATCTGAGACCTGGAATGGAAATGAGGAGCAAATGAGATGTGTGAAGTGCTTGTTGGCTGCCAGCTCTTTGGTGACACTGTCCCCAGCATCTGACCTTTTGGGAGAGTCACTACTCTCTGTGGCCCACAGGTTTGCCAGGGTGTCACAAGCCTGCAGTTGAGCACAGGCATGGGCAAACCAAGGGATGACGGTCACTCCTCACTTCTACTCTGCCCCCAGCCAAATCCTAGTCCAGTTTGGACCATCCTGGAAATACCTAGTCTTGCTGGTGGCATTGCAGAGCCAGTGAGCAGGGATGATTCTCACAGACTATTTGAGGACTGGAGCAGCTTGTTGCAGGATCTCAAGAGGTCAGTCGAATGGAGGAGAGACAAGCAGAAGTCCTGAAGGAGCCTGGCAGGGCCAGATCTGTCTGCAGCTCTCCAGATGGAGGGGGCAGCACTGCCTGTGTGAGGGGAGACAGACTGTCTGGAAAGGGACCATGCCCTGCTTCCCTGAAGCCCTCAGAGCTGTGCATTTCCCAGCACAACTCCTCCAGCAGAGATCATTAGCAGTACTGACAGCTAATTAACCTGAGGCTCAGTGTGAGCTCCCTTAAAACTGCCTTAATAGACTTCCATCTGTAAACTTGCTCTGAGGAAAAGACAGGTCTGTGTGGGACAGAAGGAAAACCCCACCCTTGTCCTCTGGCCTTCCCCTTTAAAATGCTCCAGTGGGGTCTTTAACAGCTGATGGAGGGATATTGTGGTGGGAGTTATTTGCTGTACCTGAGAGCAACTGGATGGCCTGCCAATATGGGTTCAGGACCTCAAGATAAAGGGGACTGAGATAAAGGATTCCTAAACCAGAGGAGCTGGAAGAGAACCCCAGAACCTGTGGAGCACAGTCTTCTTTAGAGGGTTGGCCCTAGACAACCCAAATTCCAGGGGCAGTCTGGCCACTGCACTGCCAAGGTCCCTGGGTGGGGACCACAAGGACTGGAGACTTCAGAAGCAGAGGAGGGGAAGGGAACAGGAGGCTAGGGGGGGCTTGCAGCCCTACATCAAACCAGCATCCTCCTCTGATCACAGTTTCCTCAGCTCCATCAAAGGAAGGCAGAATCACCCTTGCCCAGTGTCCCCCTCAGTTGAGCTCCATCCATCAGGCTCAGAGCCCTATTTGCTCCATCTTAAAACATCAAAATTGCATAATCTGGGACACATTCTTACCTGGTGGTCTCTGAGACCCCAATCTATGTGCAAAACCCATACTCTGGCTAAGCCTGTGTAGCCATGTTTCCCCTGGTGTCCATGGACCACAGTCCACCAGCCCACCTTCCTTCCACATCTTCGGGGTAGGACAAAGTCCTCCAGGTCATGCCTCAGCCTCCTGTCTGGCAGCTTGAACTCAAGACCTGTCCTCAGAGGCTCTGCAGCCTTACAGACCTGTGGAAGGATTGGGGGTGACATACCAGTGTCTGCTGTGAGGGCACAAGCCTGAAGCAGCTGATGCAAAAGGAGCTGTGTGTCCCTGCAAACCAGCGAGTCTTCCCGAAGGGCACTTGGCAGCTCTGAAGAGAATGTGTGAGATGCTGGAGGCTGCTGACACCTGGGGAGGTATGATGGAGAAGACAGCAGGAAACCAGTGCTGGTTCCTCACTCCCAAGTGTCCACGATCCCTGGGTGTGTGCCCAGGCTGCCAATCTCCTTCTCATAGTTCAAACCCTCTGCTATTTTTCCCAGAGCCTGGGGATGGCATCACCTCCTCATTTTTTCTGGTTGTGTGATGAGGAGCTGGAAGCACATGGCTTCCCCACATCCTCTGCACAAGACCTGCTGCGCCCTGCAGAGAGAAAGAGCATGTGTGTCAAGCTTGTTTTGGTGGAAAATAAAGAGGTGTTACATTTAAATCAGAACTCTTCACTCATTTTCAGCTTCAGTTAAGAGTTGACCATGGAAAAGGTAGAAATTCAAATTTCAGAGGTAGCACAGCTGGAGCATGAGGATCAAAACACAAGGGCAAAAGCCTTTGGACATCTATGAGAAGAGCAGGCATCAGCCCCCAGGGACCTTTCTGGCAGGGGACCTTTGACGGCAAGGACAGCAGGAAATCTGTCAGCTCCCAAGCAGGACTCTACCTCAGCTCCACTGGAAATATTTGCAGCACAGAGAAACCCCAGCCCTGCCACGGGAGGAGCAGGAGGGCTGCACAAGCCCCACAACAGTGGAGTATCGAAGGGAAGAAGAGCACACAAGTGGTGCTGAACCTGGAGGGGGAATGAAAGTGAGTGGGATGTTGATAGCAAAGCAGAGGCTGCTGTGTGCAGGGACACAACAGGCAGAATGAAGAGCATCTGTAGGGAGGAAGATGAGGAAGAACTTCATCTCGCTGCTCAGCATGAGAGAAGAACAAACAGAGGAGGATACAGGGAATGCAGAGGAGTTTGGTGGATTATTTTTTTAGCTTTAATCTTCATAAAAACCCAGACATAACCAGAGAGTTAATGAAAGGGAGGGGGTGAGAAAACAGTCCAGAAAAGGAGGTGGGATAAAGGAACATGTGGATGCATTGGGATGTGTTCAGGGTGGGGGAGTCTGGAAGAGCTCGTAGGGATGCTAGAGACAATAGGAAAACGGGGGTGGAGAGGAAAAAACCTGTTGAGAAAAGAGAGAGGGATTATCAACCCATCATCAGAGTGGTATCAGACCAAATTGGGGTGAATTATTAAATGATTTATAAACACTCATGTGATCTAGTCATGCCACATATGCTTCATATACTCTTTCCACAGGCCTGATAGCCTGATGGAAGGGAAGAGGTGATTCTATGAGGTGTACCCACACTTTGGGCTGCTCATATCTCCACAGGGGACCACAGCCCCGACATCAGCCCTTCTCGGGAAAGATCTTGTTCAGGCTGGGGGGTATCAGTCTAAAGCATTGCAATGAGGAGACAAGCCATGTCCTTCCCTTCCCCACTCACTGTCACACTTCTCAAACACCCTCCCTTTCCTGGGCATCAGTTTTCATCCACACAAGTGTTCTGTGGGCTCTTGAAAGGGTCTTTGATGTTGACCATGTTTCCCAGGCAGTTTGTTCCCTCAGCTGAGCCAGGACAGGGCTACCCAAACATTTGTGACACCACAGAGGGTGTGTGAAGTGCTGAGAAGGAGCAGCTGTGGATGACAGACCAGGATGCATCTCCAGGAGGCACAGACGGATTATAGCAGCTTAACACGTTCATCAAAATCCAGCCCCCCTGAGTGACTGTCAGGCTGCAAGAGTGGCTCAAGGGAAAGTATTGGGGCTCTCTGGGATTTCTGGGCTGTATTTTCCCTCCTGATTAAGGTGGTGTGGCTCTAATGGATGAGTTACATCAGTGGGTTTGAGCTTTATGGGGTTGCAAGGAATCAGGGTGTGAAATGCAAATCTAGAGGAGACATTGGCTGCATGAGTACAGGGTGGGGACAGCATCACAGCCAGAGTGGGACCAGGCTGTGTGTGCATGTAGGGTGTGCTGCGTGGTTACAGGCTAAAGAGGAGGCTGCTGTGCCCAGAAGCAAAATGGGCAAACTTGGACCTGGGCAGGTCTAATCCTGAAATCTTCCTGTTGTTCACCTGGCACTGATTTCATAGAATCACAGAATCATTTTCGTTGGAAGAGATCTTTAAGATCATTGAGTACAGCCATTAACCCAGCACTGCCAGGGCACCACTAAACCATGTCCCTCAGCACCACATCTCCACAGCTTTGAAAGCCCTCCAGGGATGGGGACTCCACCACTGCCCTGGGCAGCCTGGGACAGCCCTTGACAACCCTTGCAGGGAAGAAGTTGTTCCTCAGCTCCAACCTAAATCTTCCCTGGTACAGCCTGAGGCCATTTCCTCTTGTGCTGTCACTTGCTCCTTGGGAGAAGAGCCTGAGCCCACCTGGCTCCAACCTCCTGTCAGGGAGTTGTCAAGATCTAGAAAGTCTCCCCTGAGCCTCCTTTTCTCCAGGTCGAACAACCCAAAGTCCCTCAGCTGCCCTTCACCAGACTTGTGCTCTAGACACTTCTTCAGCCCCATTGCCCTTCTCTGGACATGCTCCAGCCCCTCAATGTCCTTCTTGGAGTGAGGGGCCCCAACTAAACCCAGGATTTGAGGTGTGGCTTCCCCAGTGCCCAGTCCAGGCTGACAATCCCTGCCCTAGTCCTGCTTACTACACTAGTTCTGAACACAAGCCAGGATGACGGAGGCCTTCTTGGCCACGTGGGCACGTGGTGGCTCATCTTCAGCTGCCGGTCGACCAACACCCCTAGGTCCTTTTCCTTCAGGCAGTTTCCAGTCACTCTTCCCCCAACATTGATCATTGCAGGAGGTGTTTTGAGCCAAGGGCAGCACCTAGCACTTGACCTTGTTGAAAGCAGGATTTATTTTTTTTTGTGTCTAGGAGTGAGGATCAATCTTGTGCACCACTGCAGAGTAGTAGGAAAGGGCTTGAGAAGGCTTCTGCACTATTACAGGGCTTCTTGGTGAAAAGCCTGGTCTCCTAGAGAGAGAGCCAAGCAAACAAACAGCCAAGCATCCCCTTCACAGAGGTGATTCCAGATTATGAGCATCTCCCATCTCATGGCATCAGCCTTCCCCTGATGTCATCTCCTGCATGGTGGGAGGGAGTCAGACCTATGCTGGGTTGCAGTTAAGGATGAGGTAATACCATGGAAATGTCATTGCCAGCCGAGCACGATGCTGCTGTGTCAGCACTCAGAAAAGTCCCAGCTGCACACAAAAATGTTCCCTCCTCAGCAAATGGGAGCAGCAGCAGAGCTTCTCAGCTTGTGGAAATATCCTGCCTGGCACATCTGTGATGATGTGATGTGGCCCAAGCCAAAGGCTAAAGCTGATCTCCTTTCTGAGCCTGGTCCTTGCTGCAGCACTGAGGGTTGAGAGGCTCTGCCTCAGCTGCAGGCTGGGATGGCCACTGCCCAGAACAAGGAGCATGAATGAGCAGCCTTGAACTTCACTGTGCTCTTCAGACTCGATGATCTGAGCGTCCCTATTGGGGCTTCATGTTTCTCAGATTTGGTCCTTTTCAGAAGCCATGGTCACAGCTGAGACATGCAGACATCCTTCTGTTATGGTCCCTGGACTCTGAACGCACCAGGATCTTGTTTCTTCTCTTGCCTAGCAGCTCTGCCTTCTGCCTGGTGCTCATCACCATGGTGCCACCTCTGACTGGGTCACCTGTGATGTGAGTCCATAAAGTCACATGTGAGAAAGCTTGGGGGACAGGTCTCAATCCAGTGATTAGGATGGTCCCTGGCCAAGTGAGGGACTTTAGGGCCTGGCAAGGATGCTCAAGGTTGGTTGTGTCAATGTGAGCTCGTCATGACAAGTTCCCTGGATAGTCTATGGAGAGAAGCAGGGACTTCCAGAAATTCATTCAACCTTAAGGGATCAGATATATTATGCCTTGGGAGTGCTTATTCCCCCTGCCAGCTACATTGAGAGCTTGAGATTGTCCGACCCATGGTGATGACTCCATTCAAGACATCTGCCATGAAGCTGGATGATGATCCTTAAATGTGCTCTTTGCAGACACAATCCACATCCCAACTTGAACTGAAACAGGATGAGGACAGTTTGCTGCCCTGAAACCCTTGGGAAGATGTAGTTGCAGCTGCCATGGGGCAGACCTGTAAGCCTTCACTATTTTCTGGTGGGAACACATTTTCTGAGCAGTTTAGGCTGTAAAAGAAGAGCAGTAAATTATTCCCAAGAAAAAGAAATCGCTGCTGCTGCTTTGCTTTTGTGACCAGATGTGTGGGCCTGGAGACCAGCTCTCAGAGATGGAGAATAGACAACAACTGAAGGCTAGAAGCAGACCCAGCCCTCCTCCTGCAGCTATTGCAGCCTCTTCATTGCAC
This sequence comes from Ceryle rudis, assembly GCA_033439905.1. Classification (NCBI taxonomy): domain Eukaryota; kingdom Metazoa; phylum Chordata; class Aves; order Coraciiformes; family Cerylidae; genus Ceryle; species Ceryle rudis. Next base: position 26,189 of record JAAGNO010001539.1, on the reverse strand, counting down.
AGCAAATGAATGACCCCATTTTAACACGGTCCAGTGGTTGCTGCTGCCACAGGGATGTCTGGACACTGAGTCATAGTTTGCTTCTTATTCCTGCTGCATCAACCTTACTTTCTGATTCATGGACCACTCTGTGACTGAAAGAGCAAACTGTACTTTTTGATCTCTTTTACTTGCTGTAAAGATTTGCTTAACAAATGAGGTCTTAGAGTGGAAACATCCCTGGATACTTGTGTTGAACACCAATCTTCTCCAATCAGGAATTGTTCCCTTTTCCTCTTATTTACCCAAATATCAGGACTGCTTATCTCTTGCACTGAGAGCTAGCAGCAAATATTCACCTTCTCCTTGCTTCACTGCCACGTGCAGGAACCTTTCTTCTGAACAAACTGAACCCAGCCAGCATGGGAAGAAGCAGCTGAAGAGCCAGGGATGGCAGGGCAGTGTGGAATAACACTTCCCAGTGAAGCCTACATACCAATTCTATTAGTGGGCTCACCAGTTTATTTCTTTTTTTCAACCCAGCTCAGTGAGAACAGAGATAATGCATCACAAGAAAGAAACTGGACACATTGCTGCCCTCATAGTGGAACCTGATGCTCACAGAAATGCACTGTAGCAGCCAGGGAAGCCAAACCCAACCTCTCCTGTTGACACAGTCTAGAAGAGCAGGCAGCTCTGCTCAAAGCTGCATGGTAAGGTGGGATTTCAGGAGGCACCACAAAATGAGTGGTGCAATTATAGCATCTGGGGGTGGCTGACCCCTAGGCTTGTGTAATTTGGGTCTTTTGGAATAAAAAAAAAAAAACACAAAAACTCAAACATAAAATACGGCATCCTATGCCTACCTATGCACTTGCCTTTGGAGTTACAAGTTTTCAGGGGGGTTTTCTTTAACTGGAAACTTCTGTTTCATGGAGATTGAAGACCCTCGCATAATCCTGTGACTCCAGAAGGTCATTCTTTAGAAGTCCTTATATACATGCACAGGGACTGGGGGTGAAACATTCACATAATGGAAATTTCCTGAAATGACAACACCATGCCAGTAAGGTTGGTGCTCCCAACTTGCTCTCATCTTTAGCATGTCAGTTGGAGAAAGCAATAGGCAGTGACTGCCCTGCAGGAACACCAAGGGCAGGTCTGGGGCCAGGGCTGATGCTGGAACATGAGGCCACATGGCAAAAAGATTCGTTTTCATCCCAATGGCAGAGACAGGGGCAGGCAAGGACCTCCTGTGGCTGCACAGCTGTCTGGTGGCAGAGCAGAGCTGCTCTGTACTTCCCAGTAGCCTATGCTGTTTTCAGGTGCCTGGAAATGACTGAATGAACATAAGAGTGTGCTAGTTTGCAAACAGACGGAGAATATGGTGTTTGGAAGCCACTTCTTAGCTCCTTCTCCTGCTGCTACTTGCATCAGCCCCCAAGCCTGAGCTTCCTCCTCCCCCAAGCCACAATGTGGGAGGTGAACTCTGAGGTGCCCTTTGGGTTCTGGCAGGTATGTTGGGACAAATCTATGTCAGGGTACCCTGGGAGAGGGAAAATATCTGCTCCCTAGAGCAGAGCCCAGCCTGCAAAAGAAATGTTAAGGTTCTTGGAGGAGATGAGCATCTCTGACAGCCTTGGCTTTCTGGAGGTTAAGCCAAAATCCTGCTGTCCTGGATAACTATGAGAGAAGGTAGCAGGAGAGTGTGATGTGATGGGGGAAGAGACCCTGAGCACTGACTCAGGGTTCCCCATCCCATCCCCCTCATGCATCAGCACATTTATCCTGCGTTGCCATCATAGAAAGATAGAAATGTCTGGGTTGGAAGGGACCTCTAGAGGTCATCTAGTCCAACCCCCCCTGCTGAGAGCAGGGACATCCTC
>JAAGNO010001539.1:6637-24224 GCA_033439905.1 Ceryle rudis | reverse complement strand
TGGTAAAGAACTTCCTCCTTATTTCTAATCTAAATCCACTCCTTTCTAATTTAAAACCATTGCCCCTCGTCCTTTCATCAGCACCAGCTGCATTCACATCCAAGGGGCATGCTGGGATGGGAACTGGCTGGAGGAAGGAGCTGCTATGTGGAGGGGCCAGACTCCTGCTCACCACCAGAAGGACTGTCTGGAGTTATCCCAGGACTGCAACTGGCACTGCACACTCGTTTAATAAGTGCTCCCTCTCCTGGACCATGGCCACACTGTCCCAGAGAAAATTCCAGTGCTTTGTCAAATTGAGAGGATCTTAGGCTGGACAGAATCCTGGGGAGGGGCAAGGCATTCCCCCAGCTCCAAATGGTCCCAGTTCCACATGGGAACTGCTCCACAACTCCAGAAAGCCCTGAGCAGTCCATGAAGATACTGTGTTTGAACATCCCCATGCTGTATGTGCCCACCAAGATACAGCATCATGTTCTCCTTGGATAGAACTTTATCTTCTCCCTTCAGCCTGTCCCTTGGGGACAGAACTGGGAAACTGATGGGCAGAGATTTGTCCATTCAAATCATGCCAATACAGAGACCAGTGTGATTTAGAGGAATCAGCTATCCCCAGAGGCATTTCATACTGTGCTGGGAGCTTCTGAAGTCCAGGAGGGACAGTTTGTGTCAGCTTTCCTTCAGCCTTCAACTCCAAGGGCTTCAAAAGCAGAGGAGATTTAAAAGAAAATAAATAAATAAATAATGCAGTTTCCTTCAAAGAGTAAAAAGGTGGGGGATGCAGCTAAGGGAGGAACAGAAAAGATTTCTCCTGGGTAGCTATGACTCAGAAATGGCATTTTCTAAATTCTAATAAGGGATGTCAAGTCAGAGGTAATTTATTCATGGCAGGCTGATGCGGTTGCTATGGAGAGCATAATAGGAAGAAACTCCTTTTTAATGCACAGTGCATTGAGGAGGAAAGAGTTTGTCAAAGAGAAAACTTCAGTGTGAGGATAAAAGTGGCAAATGGTGATTAGGAACATTAATAAAATAATAATAAAAGCTGTCTGCAAGTGCTTTCATCACAGGTGTGAAAGGCAGGGTCTGATCTCATCCTGCTCGGCTTCCCTCTGTGTGGGCAGAGGACTGATCCCAGCTCAGGATTTCCCATCCAGACACCATCCTGGGAAGGTCCAGCACTGGAGCATGTCTGCTGATGGGGTCTGTTGGTTTCAGAGCAGACAAGAGCCAGGAAAGCACATGGGTTTGGGTGATTTATGGGCTGGGTTCACCCATCCCATGGGGATAAGGGCACTGTAAGACAAAGGAGGGAGTCAGTGCAAGTGCCCAGAGCAGTGTGGTGCTGCACGGCAGGAACCTGCGTGTCACTGGGTACTTCAAAATGCAATGTCTTTGTGTTAGGCCAGCCAGCAGCCTTCTCGCCTTCAGGGTGAGATACACCCAATGTGTATTTTCAGACCCACTTGACCACCCATGTCTTTCCCTCTCCAGACGTCACAGCATTTCCTGTCCCTCCATCCTGAGCCTTCCCTCTCCAAGCACTGCTTTTTCCTCCTCCTTTCCCAACCATGAGGGCTGAGATTACCTTCCTTAACTATGTCCTCAGGCTAGTGCCTGTTTGGTGCTAGTCCCCCTTTTAATTCCTTATTAATCTTTCTGATACAGATTGTGGACCTGAGTGTCCCCTCCAGAGCAGACAGCTGTTCTGGGCAGAGCTGTGGCTGGGCAATACAAATACAAATGGCTCCATCGAAGCCTGGATGTGCAGGAGATTACTATTGGATAATATGCAAAAAGGAATGTTCTTGCAGACATGGAAGAGCCCAGAGAAACACTTGCAGGAGGGGCCCCTGGCCCAGCCATGCTAAGGTTCACCATAGAAAGGCACGAGCACATAAAAGCTTCATCAGTGCAAACATGGAGGATGCAGTGGCAGACCAATGATTGCCAGTAACGTACCCAGACAGACCAGGCCGCCCTGTCCAATGTCACAAGGTGCTGTACATATGGGGCACACAAAGACCTCCAATCCAGGCAGCTCTGCCATCTGCCAAAACAGGAGAAGTGAAGGCAGGAGCAGAGGGAATCCGTGAGATCACACTGGTGATCGCTGGTCTGTGGGTGCTACACAAAAAAGGGTGCGAGTAAGAAAAGTGAAATGGAGCTTGTCTTTCTGCTGTGCCAAGCCAGCAGGCACTGCAGCTCCCCACTGACAACATAAGGCAATAAGGATGCACAGGAAGGAGCTTTCCATGGGCACAAGAGTACTGGGAGATGCCCCAAATCCCCCTGAGCCCTCTACCACTTGGTTGCCCCTCCTTGGATTTAGCCACAACTTCTACTGATCAGTAAGAATAAAACCTAATGGTGACTCCTTCTCCATTCCTACATCTGCAGGCAGCTATCACTTTGCACAGAGGTTCAGTGTAGAGAGGAAGAACCCCAGAGCTACCTACTGGTAAGGTAAAGCCCCAGGGGCTTTATTATGGGCTGCACTTTCAATCCTTGCTGCATAAGGGGCAGCACTTCCCACTCCTCAGGAACAATGAAACAAAGGAATAGGGGCAGCCCCTCAATGCCTAACAAGCAGGAAGGTGACTGATGACATCACTTGCTCCCTAGAGCTTGTCTGTCAACTGTGTGACAATGTCATATAATGGGGAATTCTCAGTCAGACTGGGAAGTTAGCCAGTGCTTCTCCTTGGAAATGTCTGTCTCCAATTATTCATAACGATAATGAGCTTTAATTGCTTGAAGTGCTGATCCTGGTGCCCAGCACCTGCCTCAGACTGTGCTCCCCAACATTGTAGGTTTTTTTCATTTCAGACAGCACAGTTCATCCTCTGGAGGACAAGGACACAAACAGCTCCACAGCTCTGCTGTTGTGAAAGAGCGAGACACCATTGCTTCCCAGACAGTCTGCCTGAGCTCCTGGCTCTGCAGCAAATACTTGAAATTCAGACACACTGAGACCTTCCTGGTTGCTCCTCTGGTGGGTTTCCGTAGGCCCTCCAGCCCAGGTGATGCAAGGGTGGGCAGGACTTTTCCAGAGAGGATCCCTGTTTACTGCAGGAAAGGCTGAGCCCCCTCACCTCACCTCATCTTGCAGGCAGGCATAAGCCCCACTCCCAGACAAAATTTGTCCCTGCCAAGGTCCAGAAACTGCTCCAGAAGACCAGATTTAATCTCCCTGACCTGTCAGGATGGGAACTGTCCTATGATGACCTTAGGATGGGCAGAGAAGTCACCTGGCACTGATGGGACAAGTTTGCAGCTCAGTAATAAAAGCCCCACATATTCACTGCTTAGCCTTGGGTCATTTGTCTCTAAATGAAGCATCTCTTGTATGACAAATGGTCCCTTCCTGGGTCATACATCTTCTTTCTGCTTAAAGTGCCAGACGGATCTGGCAGACTTTCTCCAGCTCCTGCTGTATTTTAATAAGCAAGAGGCAATGTTTGCCTGAAAACAGTTTCCCTGATTCAAGTCAGGGTTGTATCAGAAATTAAGACTTCTCCCTGCAGAGTCATACTCTTCTCCACCCAGCCAGGGATGTTTCAGCTTTGGTAGCTCACAAGAAACACTCTCCCATGTTGAGCCAGTAAGGAAGCCAGGGACTGACAGAAGCGTCAGAGGTTGAAATCTCCTGTGGGAGGAGCAGCTCCCAAGGTCACCACCATCTGTAGATTTTTCCCACCTGGCTCATGAATACCAACCCTTTATTTTGGGCAATGGACCTCATTCAAATGCCAACTTCTGAAAAAAAAAAAAACCAAACCCAACCAAAGAATAAACAAAACCCACACCAATTAAAAAAAAAAAAAAAAAAAAAAAAAGGAGTGCTTTCTTAGGGAGTGGTTTTTTTTAGGGACCTCAGTCCCCCCCAGAGAGGGAACCACAGGCAGTACCGTGACCACACATCCCTGAGGCTGGGCCTCAGCTTAATGGTCTTTCCATCTGGTGTTTTGGGAGAAAAGGAGCAAGCTCCTGCCCTGAGCTCTGAGACAGCGGGATGTGGATGTGAGGGCCACTGAAATACCTGCCTGTGACAGCAGAGGTCACAGGACACAGGGGCTGCTTTTTAGCAGAGGAAGAACCAGAGAAAATGAGAGGAAGGGAAAGAAGTCTGCATTTAAGTGCTGAAGAGCCCTGGCCCTGGACACAGTGGTCAGTCCCACTTGCTGGCATGGGGGCATCATCCTGCTCCAGTTGCCAAGTAACTGCCCAAGCATCTTCCAACTGCCCCCAGCAACTGTTCCATGTCAACAAACCACCAACGGCCAGTGTCCACAGGCATGACTGCAGCAAGGAAGGTCCTGGGAAAGCAGCAGCAAGAGGCACCCAGGGACTGATTCCCTGCCTGCTTGCCTCTCCCATGCACCGCCAAGACCTCAGGCTTGCAGGGCAGTTCCTGGGCTTTACCTAGAAGAAGAGTAAGTGCCAGGAGGACCTGGGCTTTCTGGACCCTGCTGATGGCTGAAGAAATGACCACCATGGATGGCGAGGACCTGTCGGCCTATTTCCTCAAGCAATACAGGCAGAACCTCCTGCCCTTGCTCAGGTGAGGGGGCTCCTTCACCCACCTTCATGCCCTCCATCCTCTTCACCTGTCTCCTTCATCTCTCTTTCCCCCATGGTGACAAACTCCCATCCTTTATCTCCACCACTACAGTCTCCTCCTGTACTTCCCCTTCCCTTCCCAGCCCTGTTCTTCCCTGCAACACCCTAATGCTCTGGCAGTGGGATCCCCACTGGGGAGGGGTGGGGATGCCGTGCTGCCAGATGGGATCTGAGACAGTGGTTGCTCTGCCCTGTCACCCTACCTGAGACTGTGCCAAGCAAGGAAACACCCTGGCAAGGTACTGGACCCAGCGTGTAACCTCGAGGTAAACTTCTCTGGCAGGAAACTCAGACTGACAGAGGAGGGCTACCTGACTCTATTTATTCATCTCCAGGAGAAGAAGAAACAAGCTCAACTGATGCAAAAGGCTCTGGAGGAGAAGGAAGAGGTGATTAAGATGGGAAGGTGATGGGGCATGGTTGGGAGGGCTTGTGGTTTTTAGATGGGCAGCAATGGGCAGGTGACTGGCTCCGGGTGCAGGCAGCCATGTCATGCTTGCTCTGGTGCTGCCAGGCCTTCAAGGAAAGGATGCAGCTCATAACCCATCGGTGGAGGGTTCTACACACCAAGAAGGCTCAGATGAAAATCTACATGGAGAAATCTGAGAGGATTTTAAAGGTACACCTGCCCCTAATCAGCTCAGCTGATATGACACCACCATCTCCTCTCCTCCCTCAGAGAGACAGTCTTGGGCCACCAAGTCAGTCCAAGCCTTCTTTGAGCCTGGAAAAACAGGACTGACAGGGCATGGGCTTTTGTACCAGATGTGGAAAACCCTGGTAGGGTTTGGGCAGGGGAGAGCTTATCCTGTACCAAGGTGATCTCCTGAGGGCCCCAAACATCTTTCAAGAAGGGTCTCAGACTGTTGACGCCCAGGTGTCTTTCAGGGACAGGTCTGAAAATCAGAGTGATGTCCCAGGGACCTGTCTCCAAAACAGAAGGGTCAATGCAAGAGGGATGGACCTGTTAAACAGGAAGCGAAAATGCTTCCAGGGCTGCTACAGTACTGGGCTCTCCTCTGTGAAGGTATCTCCTCCCAGTGCTGTTGAGTGACACAGGTCCATCTTCCCTTGCCTTCCTTCCCCTCTGTGTGTGTGTGTTTGTGTTGGTGGGGGAAATATCAGCAAGAAAATCAGATGCCAATCCAAGCTTTGAAGAAAGCCAGCAAAGAGAGATTGAGGACAATGCAAAAGGAGAGTGAGCTTTTGAGAGCTAAGAGGGAACTGGAAGCCCTGAGAAATAAGCACCAGAAACTCTGCAGCAAAGTGCAGAAGTACTCCATCTTCAACAGATACCTGGAAGATGTGGTGAAGATCTCACTGGTGAGTTTGGACATGAGAGGGACAGATCACGGCCTCCAGGAGGGCCTCACATGGGTATTAAATCTAGAGGAGATAAGGCAAGTCCAGGGAAATCCTAACAGTTTGTCAAACCCAGAGACCTCATATGGGATGGGAAAAGGTTCCCTGCAACCAAGGTGAGCCAAGGGGACTCCCTCTCCAGGGGACAAGAAGTAGAAAAGGAGGTGAAGGCTTGAGAAAACCGAAGAAAACTTGTTAAAAGGATGGGAAGCACAGAGCTGAGGGGAATAGGGATCACTTTGTGTCACTGTTTCATGTCATATTAATGGTTTGGGAAAACTGAAAAGCTGCCCAGGAATGGGAACCCAAATGGCTGTCAAAAAAACCTATGCCCTTTCTCAAGGATGCCCAGGCATCACTCCATTCATTGCTCATACTCCTGCAGCCCCAGCTGCCTCTCTCCCATGTGCAGATGACCCAGCACTGGTAGTTGCTGTTGTGCTTTGAGTTTCATCAGAGCACTACTCACCTGGGAAAGAGGTGCAATATCTCCCCTTGCTTATGGCAGTGACAGCTCTGGGACTGGTACAATGGGATGTCATCATACAGGGAATGTGCTGATGCTCACAAACCAACTGGGGAAATAGTCTTTTCAAGAAGGAAAGATGAAGTCAAGAAGCCTTCCCCCTGGCCAGGGTAGGGTGCCAAACAGCATAAGACTTGGAATTGTGATGAGGGGAGGGCAAGGGGATTACTGATGCCAGGGATTACTGTCCTGTGCTGCAGTTTGAGGAGCTCCAGGAAGTCATCTGGCGCTACAAGACACTGATGAGGATGCACAAGGACCTGCTGCAGGCACAACAGGGGCACAAGGAAATGTCTGAGCAAGCCAAGGTGCTCTTGGACCAGTACACAACAGAGAAAGAAGCTGACATCCTGCAGTACAAAAATCATCTGACAGAGCTCCAACTACGCTTTGACCAGGCTCAAAAGGATGTCTTCCTCTGGGTGAGGAAATGTGGGGTGTGCAGGGGAAGATCTCCAAGCCTGACTCTGTCAAGACCAGTTGATAACTCATCTCTAAGCCATGGCATTGTGACAAGGCCCAACAGCAGCCTTTGTGATTGGAGGAGATTACTAATTTTGCCTCTCCAAGGGGTGGTAGAATGAAAAATTACAATGTCTGAAGCAGGTTACGTCAGTGGTTAAAATAAGCTCCTCACAAAGCCATTGTGATCTTTCACTTGCTTGAAACTCATAGGCAGAAGGGATCATCTAAGCAGGCCATGGTGATGGCCTGCCTTGGCACAAAACCCAAGCATGCTCCACCACGTGCCCGCTGGATTTCTCTAGCCTGGTCATTCTCATCTGCATTCACCATTCTTTGCAGCACCATCCCTGTGATGGGGCTTTGTCTCGTGGGCTCCACTGTTCATGGCTCAGGCCTCAGAGTCAAGTTGGTTTTGCTGATTTTTATTTGCTTTCTTTGCCACTGCAGCTTACTGTTCACTCAGGTTGAGCTTCTTGTCCACCAAGGTCACCAGGTCCCTTTCCACAGGGCTGTTCTCCAGCAATGTGGACTGCAGTCTGAGCTGCATTCCTAGGTTATGTATTCCCAGGTGCAAGACCTTACACTTGTCTCCATGTCCTATTGGGCAAACCTGGAAAGGACCTTGTCTGGGAGGGTGGCAGTGGAGTGAGCTGCTCCCAGGGTATCAGCTAGGCCTGCTCTGGGGAGTGCACATGAGGCATGCAAGGAGGACCTGCCAGAGTGAAGACTACAGGAACTGACATGGAGATGGGGAGGTTGAGGTTCCTGGGTTAAGGAGCAGCTGTGGTGGTTCATGGATCTGCTTCCACTACAGCAAGCTGAACCATGTCCAGCACAACCCTGGGCAAGGACAGGTTATGCCTATCAAAACAGGTGAGTATGGAAGTTAACGTTACTAAGTCATCTCCAGTGCTGAAGCAGTAACTTTGCTGGGGCATGTCCCCATGCTGCATTTTCCTCTCCTCAGGAGACATGCTGGGCCAACATCCAGGACACGACTGCCAAGAAAACCCAGAAGCTGGGGACTATCAAGATGGCCATCCTCAACCTCTTTCAGTCAGTGAGCATACAGCTGAAATCCAACCTGAACTTGCTGGCGGATGACAGCCACAGACAGATGAACATGGTAGGGCCAAGCCAGACCCCTGCTCCCTGTCCAGAAAGTGGAGCAGTAAAGACTCTCGGCTGCCCAAGTGGAGGGGAAAGCCCAGAGGAATCCATGTGTCCAACAGACACCTTCCTTTTCAACCTGGGTGCTCTCTCAGGCATGGCAAATGGGCAGAGGACACCAAGCAAACCTGTCTCATCTGAAGAGGTGGAGCAGGGTGTGGGGGCAGAAGGAGTGGGAGACAGGCAGGCTGGGGCAGAGGATGCAGATCAACCCATGGCCAAGGTTTGGTTTCATTCACCCTTGCCCTGAACTCAGACTGGCCCACAAAAGCCTATTCTGGTGGTGTAGATCCAGCCAAGGCAAATGTCTTGTCCCCCTGCTCAGTTTGGTGGATGAAATTTGCCCTCCCAAAGAGGAAACAAGTTCCTCTCTGCCTCCTGTTCCCAGCCCTGCTCTGAGCTCTGCCATGTTCCTTCCCTACCCTAGATTCAGCAGTTTATCGAAGACTTTGCAGACATCTCTGTGGAGGTGAAACAGAAGGACATGCAGAAACACCAGCGAGCAGCTATACCTACAGAGCTATAAGGGACATGCCAATATGACCTGCTCTGCCATCAAAGGCTCAGCAGGGTGGGAAGGGAAAGAGAAGGACAGATGTTGTAGACTCTACCATACATTAAGACCAGTGAAGTTTCATACCTTTCTGGTTCTTCTGTCCTGCATAGTTGCTGACATCTTTTATACTATTAAAAATAACCAAATATTTTAAGGTGTTTCTTGATTTCCCAGGAGGATTGGAAACATCAGAGCAGCTCCATCACATAGCTTCACCCAACTGGGTTGTGGGAGACAGTCTCCCAGCAAAGCATGCAAGGTTGGGACAGGAATAGTCTCAAATAGGATTTAGTACAAGTGTTCATGTTGGGATGTCCCACTCAACCTAAGCTCTGAGATATTTGAGAGGGATGTCACAACAGGGTGGTGGGACTGTGCTTTGGGAGAGCTTTGGAGATTTTCCATGAGCAGACCCAGCACATCTGTGGACATGGATTTCTCTTCACAGCCATGTGCTGTGTTCACCCTTCCCCTCAAGCTGTTAGTGTAAGTGTGAGGAATAGATATAGGTGAAGGATGGACCAGCCAAAGCTACTGCGCTGAGCATTTAGCTGTTCCTCATGAGTGCTGACAGGTTGAATACAAGAGGACTGACTAAAAACAGCTCTGGAGACACACTGTGGAGTCCAGGCCAGTTTCAGAGTCTTTTGGGGAGGACCTTTCAATGCACCAAGGTCCCAATGACTTAAGTTCACAGGTTTTTGAGGTGAAAGACCATTGATCACATGCTCTTGCTCCTTCCTCTCCAGTAGTTGCTCCTGTCCTGAGTGGATTCAGCTGATGCACCTTCCAGAAAAGTCTGAGTGCAGTTGGTCCATATTTATAATGCCTGGGGGTTGCTCAAGCACCTCCCAGAGTGAGGAAGGCACCGATTAACCCCCTCCTTTCTGCTTGTGTGAGCAACAAGGAAAACAGAGGCAGCCCAGAACTGGTGCTGGCTGCTTGTTTGGGAAGAAGAGGAAGGGTGAGTTCAGGGCAGGAACCTCTGCAGAGGATGCTCCCTCTGTGTCTTTGTTGTCTCTGCAAGCTTGAATTCATAGGAATAAACTCAACTAGAAACACAGCACCTTAGGTCAGGTCTCAGCAAGAACTCATCCAGGAAACTTGATTTCCTTCAAGTCTCTGAGCTCAGCCCCATGTTGGGCCACTGAAGCTGAGTGAGTTACCATTCATCAGCAGAAAATGACCCTGCGCAGTGTGCTTAGTATGATGCCATCGCAGAAGAAAACATGATGATGGAAGTCTCCGTTGCAGAGGCAAGGGCAGCAGTTGCTTATCCGTTGCTAGATGTGTAAGAAGAGCTCATTTCTTTTGTAAACCTTGACATGTAAATGCAGTGTAGGCCACGACAAGCCCTGTGTTCTGCTGAGCAGTGGGAGGTGAGTGGCAGTTTGCATTTCAGCTGTCAAGGAGAAGTAAAAGCTGTTGCAACTTTATGCAGCCACCATGTGCCTACACTCAAATGATTATATTACGTTTGTTCGTTAAAGGAGGGATAATAACTGTCATAGAGGTGCAAGAGTGGGCTGCTCCTCAAGGGAAGGAGCTAAGGTGACAGCAAAGCAAGCAGGAGGATATTGTTACTGACAGGATACAGCCCTGTGGGATGTGAGCAAGAGCTGAGAGGTTCATGGCTGTGTCCAGTGATTCCCACATTTGTGTGCAGGGATGAGGTACATCCAAGGTGAAGCCAGAAAGCCAAGTCAGCAAGGCAAGGTGAGAAACACCCAGGAACAAGGCTGCACACAGGCTTACCTGTGAGGACCAAGGGCAAGGATCTAAGCACAAATGCATCTCCCAAGCATAGCAGAAGCTCCAGTGATGGCTCCACACAGCTCCTTCTCACACCTCATCTGTTTTTCCAGCAGCCTGATCCCAGGTTACATGGCTGTTCCACACCAAGGCTGGCCTTGAGGACAGGCAATCAGACCCCAGACAGGTGGGGAAGGGGTTGCAGAGTTCATGGGTGCACAGAGAGCCCTGGCATTAACACCTCATTCCAGTGGGCTGGAAGCCTCACTGTGCTGACATTTGCCAAGAGCCATATTACTTCTTGTGGAAGGAGCCCAGGTTCACAGCCCACTGAAGTCCTGATGAAACCAGTACTGTGCGCTGGGCTCTGCTCTGCTTGGTGTGTACATACACAGCCTTGGCTCCAAGGCCTGCAGGGTGCAAGGAAGAAAGAGATGCACAGTCTGGGACCATAAGCAGAGTAGAGGAGGCAGGGGGATGAATGACAGAGCTGGGAAGAGGTTAGTTTCTTACCCACTGGAAGGCAATGTATTTAGTTGCCACATCAACAGCATGGACCATGGCTTAGGAAAAAGAGCTGGGGGTTGTGGGAGAATGCTCAGGGGGATAAGAGGGATGAAGAAGAGGTGGGGTAAAGGTAAATGGGAAGCTTTCCCTTGCCTTTGGTAACAACCCTACCTGGGGACCGTGGGTCTGCAGCGATTCCTTACGTGGAAAGGACTTCCCACAAATCCCAAAAGGCATGTTCTTCCTTCTGCCATGCCTGGGCCTCCTTCCCCAGCAAGCAGACACCTTCAGCCCGACTGTACTCTCTGCCATGGCTGGGACCATGGAGGTGGCCCTGAGAGTCAAGTGGTGCAGAGCATTTCAGGCCAGTGAAATTCAACTTCTCAATGGGAAGCAAATATATTTCTTTTTATTTGGTGTGATTCCACGCTCAGCCCCAGGACTGGGCCTCATGAGAAGCATGTCACCTCAGCTGCTATCTGTGCCAGGACTGGATCTAGGAGCCATCACCTCACAGTCATCAGCATCTTTGGATGCTGGCGTTCCTTACTTTTCCATGAGACCAAACACACAAGTGCAGAAGAGAGAAAATAAAAACAAACAGGAGGGAGTGAACATTGCCTAGGCCCTCAGGGGTCCCAGAGGTTCATAAATGTCTCATAGAAGCACTAGTGATGATACCAAGAGCTGCTGCCTGCACTTGAAAAGTCAACTTGTGACTCATCCAAGCAGAGATGATGTTGTGTGTTTATGCCCTTGCATCTTGTCTTGTCAGTGACATATCCAAAGGGGACAGGAACATTTATAGCCATCCTGAATGGTGACTAAGCTGTCCCTTCTCCCTTCATCCACAGCCACCCCCTCACCCACTTTGATACATCTCATTGGTGGCAGCTGATGGGACCTAATGGGAGAGGAGCAGGTTTGCCCAGCTGCTGAGGAAGATGTGGGGCTGCAGCTCTGAGCCTGCCACTCTGCGAGTGATGGGCTGAGGGCATGACTGTATTCAGGCTGGGCTTATAGAGAGGACAGACTGATGGGACAGACTTTCTGAAGTCCTTTGGAGTTGTGTCTCATATCTGGATGTCTGAGCGGAGTTCCTTTGAGAAATCTTCAGCACAAGACAGAAAGATGAGACACATCAGTTTCCTGGACTATAAGCCATGTTCCCCATCTCTTGCCTTCTGGAACCATCCTGCTGACACAGGGACTTCAGCACAGACAGAAATGTCAGGGCCTACTGCACAAGAGGAATATGCTGAGCATTGTGAAGATGCAGTTCCTATCAGCTCTGTTCTAGCGCCAGAAACATGATCTGAGGGCTGGAAAAGCCTCTCCTATGAGAGAGAGAGTTAGAGTTATTCAGCCTGGAGAAGGCTCCAGGAAGAACTTGTGGCCTCTCAGTACTTCAAGGGGCCTCTCAGAAAGATGGGGACAGACTATTTAGCAGAGCCTGTTGCTACAGGATGGGTTTAAACTAAAAGAGGGAGATTTAGACTGGAGAGAAGGAAGAAATTTTTGAGACTGAGGGTGGTGAGACCCTGGCCCAGGTTGCCCAGAGAGGTGGTCAATGCGCCAACCCTGGAGGTGAGGTCGGCCAGGGCTCTGAGCAACCTGCTCTAGTTGGTGTCCCTGCTCCCGCAGGGGGGTTGGACTAGATGACCTTTAAAGGTCCCTTCCCATCCAAACCATCCTGTGATTCTATGATTCTATTTGCTTTCTTGAGCAAAGTGAAACCAGTGACTCATGATGCCGTGGGATATGGAAGCAAAGACTAAAATTACCTAATCAGGTGCCAGGGCTTCAGTTCTGCCACGCTGTGTATAATAATGAAGGGTTTTTTGTTAATAGATGCCCTTCTCCTCAGGGAATTGCACGGTTTGGATTTGTTTGCATTGTGTTCTTTGGGTTTGGGTGGGGTTTTTTGTAAGATTTCTTTCTCTTGGCACAGAAAAGAGATGATTAAAGTATTGGCTAAATCTACCGTCTGTTGTGACTCTTGTTGATGGAAAATCCCCAGCACACTGAGGTGTTTTTATTGGTGTAATCTGGACTCTGTCAACATGTCCTCTGGAGCAGTCTGCTATTCCATTAGCATGGGCATAAGCAAGCCAGTGCTTGCTGCTTGCTCTCTGCTCTGTGGGTCAGCTCTGCCCCAGCACTCACTGATGGTGGGATTCCCACTAGAGGGGCTTGTGCCCCTGAGCAGCCAGATGTGGAGAGGCCACTGTGTAGCCCAAGTGACAGGGATGTGCTCTGACAGAGAGCACAGCTGGACAGAAAAGCACTGGCAGCTCCAGATTCCTCGGGATGCCTTTACCTGGAGACCTGCAACCTCCTCTCTTAGGCACTCTGCAAGGAGGCATGGGAACAACCCTGCACTGGCACTGACCACTGTCCTCAGCTGTGACTTCAGAAGACATCGCTGGTTTGTTAAGCCCATGATTAGCACTTCCTGGGACTTGGCATGCCGAGCACCATTGGGTGCCAGATGGCAAAGACATGGCCATTAAACCCAAATTAGAACATTGGTTTTGAATGTGCAGTTTCTAGCCGCCTGAGCCAATAGAGGATGCAGTGCCAGAGCCTGTGGTGCCCTCTCAGCAGTCACTGCCATAAAAGCACATCTCATTTGTGAGTGGCTGCAAGCTTCCCTGGTCCTACACAACTAATGAGACCCATCAAAGCACAGACTCTGACCTACCTTTCTGCTCCTACTTAGCCCATCTCCCACCTCCTTCTCTTCTCCAGCATGTCCACCATGAGATGCTTCTCATGGGTTCTTTAATCACCCACCCCAAGAACAGGAAACACCAAAACCTGTGAGACCTTACAGTTTCCAGGACTACCAGTCCTGTTCCCCCTCCTGAGAGCACCTGCAGGGTGGGATACAGGAGGGGGAGAATCAGAGGTGCAAGAGATGGTGGAGCCAGCCCCCTTTCAGTGCTCCATTAAGCAAAGTGCCACATATATAAATCTGTTGTTCCACAACCCCTCTAAACAGTACCATTGAGGCTTGATGAGGACAGAAGGTTGTTACCAGTGAAGAAATGCATTAAAAGAGTTCAAGGCTCTGAGCATTAAAGGATATTAATCCTTTAAGGGAGGCAGTTTCTTGACGTTCCAAAGACTTTTCAGACTGACCCCAGAATGAAATGTTAGGTCAGGAGCCAGAAATGGAAGGGTTGGGTACCTTGCCACAGCAGCAGGAGCTGCTCTGCGCTCCTTCAGTACCAGGAAACTCCAACGTCCAGCCTGACTTTGTAGGATCTTGTTTCCGCTCTGCTTCAACCACCCTACTGTGACATAGCCCGAGACATCTCTCTGTGAAGGTCCCAGGTGTCCACAAGACATACGAAGCAAGCTTCCAACACACATTTATTTGTTTGGGTTGAAATCAATGCACATGAAACAGTGTCGCTTCCGTGCGCTGCGCACCTTTGCCATCGGTGAAAACAGATGCCAAATAGTATCATGTACCCAGGACAGCAGCCTGTCTCCTTCTCCATGACCAGCCACACTACACAGCTAGCAAACAGACCAGAACAGGCCAGGCCCTTGCCCATCTGCCCCCCTGCCATCACAGAATGGTTTGGGTTGGAAGGGACCTTAAAGATCATCTCATTCCAACCACCCTACCATGGGCAGGGACACCTCCCACTTGAGCAGGTTGCTCAAAACTTTGTTCTCCCCACCTGCCCAAGCACTGCTCAGCAGCTGAGGTCTGTGTCTTTGGGCCTTGTGAGGTGGAGGTAGGGATGAATTAAGAAAGCAAGTTTTGAATCAAAGGACCTTCCTTGCCTTTGGCTCCCTCTCAGTCCAACCAAACTGGCTTAGTTACTGACCCTTCCCAAGAATACTCCGGGGAAGTCTAAGGACAGTGAGGGGAGGGGAGCTTTCTAGGTCTTGAGCCTTTGGTCTGTGTGGATCAAAGCAACACCCATATTGCACTACACGGGTGACTACAGAATGACTGAGCAAAGGAGCCATGGGACAGTTTCTGGAAGAGCAAGGAGTGAGTGGCTCAATCTGCCCCAACAACTCCAAAAAGGATGCTACCAATGCCTGTCACCCCTGCTTGGACTACAGCCCTAACTGTGTATTGCACCTCACTCCATTAGATAGGGCTGGCAAAGCAGGGAGGAGCTCTCTGTGACTTAATTTGCCCCTGTGATCTACAGGGTGCTCCTTCCAGCCCACACTGAAGCCTTCCCCAAGCAAGGAGAGGACAATGAACTGGCAGGTGGTGGTTGTAGGATGCTGCAGGACATTAACAAGAAGCAGCATTGAAGTAAGCAGGATCCAAACTGAGACCACTGAAGTCAGCTCAGAGGTGACACCAATCAAAGTGGGGTCAAGTTTGCTAGAGATGACCAGGTGTCTTGTCTGCCCATTTGGTCTTTGCACCTTGGTCTGTGAGTACAGAGGGCACTGGTTTATTTTGTGGACTTTTCTGGCTGCTGGTAAAATTCAGGTGGGGAGGAGATTGCTAAGGAATGACAAGTGCATGGAAACCCCCATAGAAAGGTTAGAGAAGAGGTTCCTGCACACTGGGTTTTCTGGCAGTTCATGCTGTCGTACTAGGAAGGATCCTACCTGCACTGTGTTTCATATGGACGAATGTGTTATTAGGTGCAATGGAAGAGCCAAATGGGTTGTGACCACCTCACTGGCATGGGCATGTTGGCCACTGACCAAGGCAGGAACACATTCTCAAGACCCTGCAAGCTGCAACAGGACTGAGCTGGAGGAATCTGCATTTTGGCCAGAGGGCAGCCAGAGCTCTTGGGTAGCCACCCAAGTGGGAGGCCCCAGGACACCGAGTGAAGCCATAGCAGCCTACAGGACAGAAGGGCAGGAGATGTGAGAGGCCTTCACACCCAGCAAGAAAGACAGCTGCTGTCCTGCCACGATGGGCATTAGCAGCTCTGGCTGTGCCACCTCAACATGTGTGGATGCTCAGAAGGGACAACAGGAACTGAGACACTGGGTAACCTCAGGGTGCCATGAGTCTTTTGCACAGAACTTCATGTCCAGCTCATGGTGCCAAGCGCAGAGGCACTGGCTGGGGCACTGGAGGGCAGGACTGAATGCCCTCCTGTCACCTACTGCCTTCACCTTCCCCTGCCACTTTTCCAGTCTCCTGTTTGGTTTTCATTTCCTTCTGCATGTCGCCCTGTTCTTCTGAATTTTACCCCATTCTTCCAAATTTTAACCCTTTTTTGCTCTATTTTCCTCCTTTTTCTTGGAGCTGAAAAATGAATCCAGTAACAGGTAGGTGGGGAAAGCAACTCGTCTGCCCAAGGTTCAACACACCAGCTCTGTGCTCAAGTGATAACTTCACTCAGACAGCTCTGGGGACTGCCCTTCACGCTTTGCTCAGCTCTACCCAGGGCCACAGAGCACCTTGCCATAAAACCAATGCAACCACAAGACCAGAGACATTCCCCACCATGAGTCCTCTCAGGAGCCAGCTCATAGAGATTCACAAGGTGATACAAGGCTGAGACATCATCTGTGGCCACAGCACATCTTGGATGGTGGAGCACAATGTTCTCCCAACATTAGCTCTCAGTGCTTTTTTTATTACTCAGTCCAGGTGAAGGATTGCACCAGTCCTCTTTGTCATGGACTCACTGGATGCTGCTGCACACACCTCTTCCATGCTGAATTCCGGTGGAATCTGGTGTTTGTTGATGTCATGGAGGAGATGACTGTTGACATGGCACCAAGGACACATGCCATCATTCAAGCTTGCACCAGCCTGCTTGTGCAGTCTCTTCAGTGGTGGTGCTGCAGTGGGAAGCATGAACAATGACAGGAAACTGAAACTCTCGGAGGAGAGCAGATTATGGACTCTGGCTGGAGACCTGGACAGGAAAGGCAAGAGACAGGAAACCATGGGTGACAACCATGGGATCCCCTTGGTGCTTCCCTTCTCCAAGGGCTAGAGACCCAACCCTAGAGGAAGGCAGTTTGAGCTAGGCAGAGCTGGTCCAGTAGGAATCCAACCACCCATCTTTGTGAGCTTGGTCACTTCAGCCTCCTCCTGGAGTAGGGTGGGGAAATCCACACCAGGCCACACCTCTTTATGGGTTTGACACTCCCTGAGACTTCTACAAAGTGACAATGTTTAAAATTAATTTCTGTCTTGAACCACTGGCAAACAGACAGGGACTGTCTATCCTTCAGCAAACGAGAGGATAGTTCTCGACAACTGACAGAGCCTGGCCCTTAGTAAACTCTGTTGTAAAAATAACAGGTGCATCACTTTTTGGGTGGGTGCCTGTGGCTGTCAGCAGATGCCAGTGATTTAACTGCAAACTGCTGAAAAGGAGCTGGCAGGAGAAGGTACATGAGAAGGAACGTGAGGACCCTCAGAGACAGAAAGGCCTGATGGCTTCTTAGGTTTTCAGAGAAGATACTACGAGTATATAAAGGCATTGCTCCGTGAGCACCAGGTGAGGTACATTTGACAGCTCCCTCCTGTACGTGCTTACAGGGGGACACCCTGGTGCCTGGGGTACACTACCTGCAGTACCTGGCCCTGCTCCTCCCTGCCCTCCTCTCTCTTTGCCCTCCACCCAACTCTCTCCATCTTCTTGTCCTCCCCGCCCACCCCTTTC
>JAAGNO010001538.1:0-20645 GCA_033439905.1 Ceryle rudis | reverse complement strand
CCCCTTCCTTGCCGCGGTCGCGCAGCCCGGGCCGCCCCTCGGGGGCGGCCCAGCCCCAGCCGGCCGGTGCCGCGTGGAGCGAAATAAAACGCGAACGTAAGCCGCACCCCGGCCCCGGCCCCTTCCCGCCCCAGCGGAGCTCGCCGCCCCGCCCTCCCCGCGGCCCGCCCCGGTAACGGGCCGGGGGCCGGGCCGGGGCGCGGCGCGGCGGCCGGGGCGGCATTGGCGAAGCGGCTGCCAGCGGCGAGGGGCGCCCGTGTTGACAGTCGGGTAAATGGTTACACCGCGTTCCCCTGCGCGGCCGGGACGCTGCCAAGAGGTGAGGGAGGCGGCACACAAAAAATTCTACATCCGTACTAACATTAAAAAAAAAAAAAAAAAGTGGGATTTTTGCAAGTGATACTTTAAAAAGTTGATATATATAAAAAAATTATGTATAGCTTAACGAGGATCAGAGACCAGCGTGATTTGAAAGGAAGAGACGTAAACAGGAACGTGACAAAACCAGCGTGGATAAAAAAAATTGCGTACATTTCATAACACTAGAACAAGACTAAACGAAACCAAAGGGAAGGAAGCTAAAAAACTAGGGTATGCAAAGACAATTCACTGTGGAACTCCCTGTCACAGGAAGTTGTTGAGGTCAAGCACTTCTGCATTGGAGGGATTTCACATTCACAGAGATACTGGAAGGTGGCACCTCACACACCACAGCTCACAGCCTTTCCAGAAAAGATCTGACTGCGGTTTTACTCCCTACCAGGGGGCTCTGGCTGGAGACTTTCAACAGTAGCTCCATTTGACGAGGGTTAGATGGACTATGCATCTGACCCGCTCTGGCACTTCCCGCAGAATATTTCAGAGCCCTCCTGGCACCATATATGTTAAAAGTGTAGGTTTAGAAAGTATTCTCAGTCAAAATATACATTCCCGTTCTGTCAGCAAAGGTATGAAGTTGTTAATTAAAAAACAACTCAAATTCCCCAACTGCTCTGGTGTTAAACAGTTAAGAGCTGGAGTTATATATACACATTCTCTTTTCCTTAATTAGAAATTCTTTCCTCCTTAACAATTTCACAAAGCACATCCAGTCTCAAAAGACACTATTTTTACAAGTACATAGTTCAAAATCCATTCAGTCTGATGTACCCAGCCTTGTTAAGCGCCATGTAACATACCTGGTTTAAAAACACACAGACTTAACAAGCGTGTTGATTTCGCAGGAAGGCTAACAGGCAGTGTAATTTAAACTTCCAGCTGCCTACCTGTTGATTACAAATTGTAGATTTTACCTCTTTCTGCTTGGTTTACAAGCTTTGTGGTGCCCAGGTAGCAACAGGACTCCGGGAGTTTGGCCTACATGAACTCTCTCCAGATTGGGACTTCGTTCATGTCTGTGGTTGTTCAAGTCAGCATACATTCTGCTCACAGAGGGTCCTTTTTCTTCTTGGGAGAAAAAGGAAGAAACAAGTAAATGGAGGCTGCATTCAGGAAGCTTTTGAAACAGTCTCTGAGAAACAGTTTTCTTTTCCTTAAAGTTCCTCCCAAGTTCATTTTCTGCTTCTACTATACTGTTTGCCAGTAGGGGCTAATCCTTTTCTCACACTCTCTCCCTTACCATTTGCCTTACATTTTATTCCTTTTTTCCCCCCCCCCCCCCCCCCAAAAAAAAACAAAAAAAAACAAAAAACAAACAAAAAAAAAAACTGTTCTCCTTTCTTCTGGAGAATCACTTCCCTGGTATGCCAGGCCTTCCCCAGGCCGCTGCTTCAGCCCCAGCCCCAAGCCGCCAGCTTGTTCACAGCCCCCCTCCTGCTTACGGACCCCGGCAGTCGCCTTGGCTGCATTTCTGCATGGATTCCTGTCATCCATGAGCTGTATGGATGCAACTTTATTCTGCTCTTTTTAACCTCGTTACAGTTTCCTGAGGCACATGAATGACAACTGAGAATTCCAGCTCTGTAGAAAGCCTAGAGCATTCACTGTTCAGGAAATAAGGAACCATTTCATTCGATACAGATATTTTAATATTTTTTAAAAGATCAAGCACGTCAGTTTGTTCCAATTCATTTTCCAGCCCGTGACAACAGGAGCATTGACTAAGTGGCTGATAGAAACATTTCTATGTTTCCAGTCTTTACCAGAACATGTTAATACAGGGTAACCTGAAAAGAGAGGAAGGGGCACAGTTATCTCATACGGTATGAAAATGCATTTGCCTTGCTGGATATACCCTGAGAAAAGTAGGGAACCCCCTTAGTTCCCCAGGCGAATGCTGCCTGCTTATACAGCAGCTTTCATTCAAGGGTTTGGGAGGTGTTAAGAGATACTGTTGCTCACAAAAAGTTCTGTCAATACGTTACATGCTCCCTTCTTTCCAGAAACTGGAAACTAGACTGCTTTTTTGGCAGGAGTCACCCAAGGGTTTCCTACAATGTCATGCTCTTAATTCTCGAGATTCTAACATCTGTTTATTTGCAGATGCCATTGGGTATACACTACGTATTTCAGCTGCATAAAATTATTTAGGGGAGTATTAGTACTGTATGCTGCTTTTGCATCAAAGTGGGCTTATGCTATCTTTGGAACAACACATAGCTTTCCACAGTTAAACTGTTGACTGTTTTCTACACAGTGCATGCTTTACTTGGCTTTCTTCCCCCCCTCCCAGTTTTGTCCTGGATTGGCTTAGCTTGGAGCAGAGCTGTGACAATGATTGACACATAGCTGTACACAATATTTGGAAAGTGACCTAATGAGGGGCCAAAATAGCAACAGATTGAGAAACGATAGGATCATAGGGTGTAAAATAGTCACACGTCCTGTATGTTGCCTTGCAATTGAAAATTTCTAGAGGAGGGTGCTTGGAATAAGAGACAGCACTTGTGAAAAGTTGCTATTATACAGGGTTTGCAAGTCGGCATGGCAGTGCCTGTGTATGTGACTTGCATGCTGACCAAAGGAACTGGACAGAAAAAAAAAAAAATACAAGTACCAGCACCCACAAAGTAGTCTTGCACTTCACCAAGATTTTTGTCCTCCAGACTTTTTCCACTACAACGGACGCCTTCTAAATAAACATGATGAACACAGCTGTTTGGTGCATAAAAGCCCATTGTACAAGGAAAAATAAAGCAATAATAAAGGTTTAAACAGTAAAGTAACAATGAATGTTTTGTTCCATATGCAAGACTCATTTTACAAAACAGGCCTGCTTTAAACAAAACTTTATTGCAGCATTTATTGTCCTAGATATGAAATGAAAGCACATTAGAACATTCACATGCATTAAACTGGCTATTGAACTGAGCTCCACCCTCATTATAACACCACCCATCAGAGGCAAGTATTTGAGGTTTCTGTTGTGGGGCTGGTTACATGGGATTTAATGTGTCTGGGACACAGCCAGGTGTCTTTCTGTCATGGAGTGGTATAGTTGAGGAACCTAGAATAAGGGTATAAGAGGCTCATGGTATCCTACTAGATCAATGCTGACTTCAGTCAAGAAGAGACAGTAACTAGAAATTACCAAATTATAATCAAACTTGTTTCTTTGAACCTAGAGTGCTATTTGCAGTGCAAGACAATATTTACACATGAGAAAGAGCCTGTGTCCTTATGAATTATTTGCCCATGTGTGTCTTTCAAGAGGGGAATCCCTTCTAGAAACCTCTATGGCAGCCACTTTCTAAACCAGATCTTATTTAAGCACAAATAACTGCATATACTAGATTAGAAAATAATCACTGTTTTCAAAAAGTACTTCATGTTTCTGACTCACAGGCTTCCAGAGTCAGTCCTTGTAGGCAAGAGGGAGACTAACTGGGAATGAGAGAACATGAGCTAGTTGAGTTTGCTACAGTAAGGAGCAGATTGCTCAGAAAGGAAAATTTCTGGAATTAAAAATAAAGTTTAGAGGGTGTACTGTGGAAAATAAAGTCCATGTCCTGTGAAGCAGAAGCAGGTCTGCAGCACTGGCATAGATACTGTTTATCAGGCAGCTTCTCAAAGAAGCAAAGTTAATATGATAGTGACATTTGCATATTAACAATGACAAATCCCACTGTCAAAACCAAAAATGAATGGAAGTTGGCATTTCTACAGGAAATACATTTTGTATCAGACAAACTTGTTTTCCATCTGTCTTTCACAGAATTAAATGAATACATACTATCTTGATATTTGCAGAAGAAAGATACGTTATTTAGCCTAGATGAGTTAATTTGGAGGGTGATTAGAAGATTAAAAAGTTCATCATTCTTGTAGTATCAGAAGAATACAGGAATACATACGAGACCAGGCTATTGACCACTAAATTAAGTGTCATATCCCTAAGAACAACCACGATTAAAAGATTTAAAAGAGAGAAAACAAAGCACCTTGTAAGAGGCTGCTCACAATCAATAGTTGTGAGGTCCTAGAACAAATATAACAGAGATGCAGATTGGCAGAAATTGCTGTATACTCCAAAACACTTCCAATTCCCTTCATTTTGTGGGATATTATTAGTTATTCTAAGAGAGA
The DNA here is from genome assembly GCA_033439905.1 of Ceryle rudis. NCBI lineage: Eukaryota > Metazoa > Chordata > Aves > Coraciiformes > Cerylidae > Ceryle > Ceryle rudis. The sequence continues at coordinate 16,121 of JAAGNO010001538.1, read as the reverse complement.
GAGCATATTTCTGATGCACAGAGCGCTTAATGTGCTCAGCACTGCAGTCAACTGCTTGCAGACTAAACAGCCAGTACTATCTCCTCTTATTTAAGTGTAGTTATTGACAGAGTAGGGCAGTGGACAGGTTGTGTACAGTACATGATGGTATCTTTTAATATGTGATTATTATTTGATTACTTTCCTCATCTTCATTTTTCTCAATATTCTTCACATAAGTACTAACAATTCAGTGCCCTTGTCCTTCTACAGATTTTACTGAAAAGGCAATAGCTGAACAATTCCTGTGTTGGAGAAGCTTGTGCTCTCTGCCTCAGGATGATTGTATGTTACAGATATATTGTGGCTACTTAAAGTGCCAGTCAACTCCTTTCAGATTGCTTTTCAAGAAGGTAAATGTCAGTTCTCACATTGGTTCTTGTAAGAGATTCCAGGGAGCTGAATTCCGTGTTAGTCAGAAGACAATATGTATTTGGGGATCTTGATGGCATCAGCCTCCTTCATCCTCCCATACAGCAAGCTCTAGAGCCCTTTTGATGATATTGCCTCAGCACATGAAGTGCAGCTTTCACAGCCCACTCTCTATTCTGAACTCAAAGTCTCAGATCCTATTACAGGTATTTGAGCTCACAACTACTCTATTTCCAATTCCAGTTGGATGTGTGCTCAAAATGAAAAAAAAAAAAATCAGGTTTTTAAGACTAGAAGCATTTTTTTAAATTTTTTTTTTTCTTTTTTATGCTCCCCGTTCTTATTTTTGCAGTCATGGCCTCTTACATTGCTACTTCTGTCTTTGGAAAACACCCTTTTCTGCCAGAGAAGAACATATGTAAATGTACTATAGGAAGTGGAGTCTGAAAATGATCTATATTTTGTATAAGAAATGGGAAACTCAAGTTACCAAACAATCACGCTCTTCCGTTTGTATCCCCTAGGTATGGCTTTAGGTTTCTTTCTTTCCAGGATTTATTAAGTCCACCATACTGCATATGGTGGAGACTCTTATTCTTCACACTGAGGCTGAATTACCTAATAGCAATTTGATTGCAGAAGGGAATACACAACAGCCAAATTAGGTTCCCTTAAGCAACTACTCTGAGTACACTTAGATTGCTTTTACTCAGGCTTCCTTACCTGAGTAAGGATAGCAGAAAACTCCCAGAATAAAGAGTAGTGAAGATGTGTTGAAATTACTCCAACAGCCAGAAGCTCTTTTGTTACTTCCTTACCCTCACCACACCTAAAGCAAATGCTACTGGAGCTCTGCAGCACGCCTGTGCTACCTCTAGCTTTAACTAGTTCAAACATGATTTACAACAGAGCTTTAGTTTATGGCAACAAAAAAAAAAATATATATATCCACCATAGTCTTCTGCAGCTTAGTATTACATCAAAGGCTTGAACCGTGTTTGGGAAGCTAGCAAGAGCTAAAGTATTAATTGCCAGACTTAAATCAAGCTCCAAGAAGAGGGATATGGCCTTCCTGCTTTACTATAGATTTCTTTTTGATAGGTTAAGAAAAAAAAAAAAAAACTAGCAATAGAAGATAGACCAATTATATGTATTCTTACCAATTATTTTAAAAGGATTGCCAGCTCTTTGAAATCACTTTATATTTATGCAAACTCCTCATTGAGAGAAGCACTGGCATTCACTTTCTGTCGCATAAATACATCCATCTCTTGAAATACTTGCCAGGCAATACATAGGAAGAATATCCAACCCAGTTCATAACTGGAGGGAAAAGCGTGTAGAATTCTTGTTACAATTCTATTTTATACACACAGCCTTCAGTTAGTTATTTTATGCATTTACAGTGTCTCCCATCCCAAGGCACTCAAAGGGCTGATGTATCTGTGTGTTCGGTAATGATTTTTCATCCCTTCCTCTTTTGCTCTGCCAACACAGACTCAGTTATTCAGAATAGAGAAGATCCTTCTTCAATGAACTGCACAAGTGATCAGACAATCAAGTCTGACTTGAACCAATATATTAACTGATGAGGTGTATGGAATGAACAAATAACCAAAAGGGGTACAAAACTGCTTTTATCCCCTCCTCCTTTTTCTTGTTGTTTGTTAGGGGGATTTGGTGGAGTTGTACAAGAGAGATGGCAAACAACTTTTATCAATGGTCGTGTTACTTTAGTAGTAAACAATTAGAAGAAAAGATCACATTACAGACAGTCACTAGGTAAGGATTAATGCAAAGGAAAGTTTACTAGTTCAGAGTTTAAGTGGGCTGTAAAGGGACTCTGGCACTTTATTTAAAGCATATTTAAATCTAAGACCAGAGGATCTTTTCTATGCTACTTTAAGAAATACGAAAAAGAGCAACAGTGCAGTTGCAGAAGAGTGCAGGCACACATACTGCAAAGCCAAGTCATACAATATTGATAGTACCTATTTGCATAGAAACAAAAGCAAATGTGTTCCGTTATCTAGACTAGATGCATCTGTATAAATGCTGCCTAAAAAAGTGATACTGGGTATCATCTTAAAGCTTCTGAATGTTTTTGTGAAATGTAACAGTGAATATTTGCACTTCTCAGTTTTTGTTCCCCAGGAAAGTTGCCAGCAGCCTGATACCCATTTTGCCACACTACTGAATTGCCCTCCTTCCTTTTTTTTAAAGCAACAATGAAATTATTAAATTAAATGGGAAGAATCTAAGTCTTTGCTTCATGGCAGTTTACTTAGATTCTCTCTGGGTTCCAGAGAATTTGTAATGGACCAAAGGAACCAATTAAGTTTTATAAAGCTATTCAAATCATAGATCACTTTTTTTTTTCTGCAGGTTGTTTTTTATTCTCAGAAAGATTACAAGCAATCTATGATCTACTAAAAGTAGAACCTAAAGTTATCGATAGATGCAGTTGAGGAAAGCAGAATAGACGCAGGGTTATGAGGCCTGGGCTCTGTCTGTGTCCCTCATTGTCTAGCCAGGCCAGCACAGCTGTCTGGTGGGTTTTAAGTTTTAACATATCACCAGCCTAGCCCATTATTTTGTCCCGTGTATTCGTGTAAGCAGATACTAAAAAGTCCAATACTTTGCTTAAGAGTAATTTTAAGGAGCCTCTTGTAGGCCCTTTTTTGTAGCTCTTTCAAATGCTGTTGATAGGAAGAGCTGCTACATGGACTTCTAAACCTGTATCTTTGGAAATACATTTTGTGTTTCTACAGGTTTAAGTTGAAGATAAGCAAATACCCTCACGGTCCGGGACTCTTGCTCTCATATCCAAAGCAGAAATACATTCCTGCTATATTAAACCACCACCCACACCTACTCCCTGCACATGGCAAGATTTGGTGTCTCTTGAATGGACACTGAGTGCAATACTCTAGAGGGATCACAGGAATATGGAAAACTATATTTACATTTCATCCAGCTAAGTGCCAACCAAATCAACATTTTAAAGAGATCACCTTGCTCCGTAGGTTTCTCCTGCCGGCTTAGGGGTTCCAGGTTTCTAAACTTGATAGCGATTGTAACAGGAGAGTTGGACCCTGTATTTCTTTGCACTAAGCCAGACTGCTAGGCAACTATTTCCAATCATTAGGTCTGTGGATACCTGCGGCTGAATGGAAAGCAAAGGAACTATTGTACAGTCATTGCATCCGCAAAATGGGGGATTAGTAAGAGCTCCTAAGTGTTTGAACATCAGGGTTCCCTGAAATACAGAGCTGATCTTAAAACCATCTTTCTTCCAACATACATTGCAACTGAAGTTAGAGTAATAGATTCATTCCTCTAATAGGCTCAACCTGGAAAAAAAAAAAATCCTTAAGTCTACCTGGAAACCAGATTACTCCCCTGTTATTTTATAATTTATCTGAAGCAGATTGTGAAGTTTTAGGCTTACTTGCTCAGATCACATTTCAAGCTGTGCTGTCTCACAACTGATTAAGGTGGCTTTAAGTGTAGATAAAACTCTCTAAAAGGTAGAGACACAAAATGAAATTCCAGCCCGTCATTTAATAGAGGGAAATAATTTATTTTCCTCACTATATTCAATTTAATAAAAGTTTCTGTCTTCCCATGAGTGCAGGAACTGAGGCCCTAAGCGCATTGCAAGGGGCCCATTCTGGGCAGATGATGTATTGTTTCTACCTCTGACAGCGACCTTAGCTTTGCCTCTTTTAAACTTTGGCAGCCATCGCAGCGGTTTTTGTGCCAAGAAGGCATTACTGAATGTAAATGATATAAACAAAACGGTCTCAGACTTTAAGTTTTATTTAACCCAAAATGGACATTTTGCAGCAAAACCTTTCATCATGCAAGAGCTGCACAGGAGGTAAATGCTTTCCTAAGTGTGTCTTGAGCAGGCACATATCTATTTCCGGGTGTTATTTTTCTTATGTTTGGAGTGTCAAAAGACCCACCAAATGAGAGGAAACCTGACTCTTGTTTTTCAAACTGCAGGTCAGATTGAGACAAGATTTCCTGCAGGAAACAGAGATGTTAACAGAAAGTGCAGGGGTCAAAACATGTCCATCCGTTTCGCCCCTCACTTTATACTATACAAATTTCATAAACTCCTCATCCAAGAGCCCTGTCTCGAAAAAATAGGCTTGTTCTTCAACAATGTGAGGAGACGGTGGGATTGAGGTATCTGGTAGAGGCCCTCCCCATGGCCCTCTCTCCAAGAGGTCAGGGAGGTTGGCGGTCTGCAGCCTCGGGGAGACTCAGCTGCAGGCAGCGGAGGGACTGGCTGAGAAATGAAAGCTCCTGTGGGGATGTGTAAAAGTAATTTGCAATGTGAATGGTCTCCGTTGTCCCTAATATAGTGCTCATGTGTTAGAGCTTCTCTTTAACATAAGTGGGCAGTTGTTTAGTGTTCAGCTGATGAAAAGAATCCCTGCAGAGCTTGGTGCAAGATTTAGAAAGTTCTTCCAAGACTGCACCTCTGACCAGAGGAAATCTGTCCTCTCCTTTCACACCTTTCCACATCTGCCATTAAAGGCTGTTTGTGATGTTCCCGTACATTGTGTATAAGCGTCCTTACTCACATCCACAGCAAACCTTTTCCTGACACTGAGATAAGGAGGATCACGCTACTAGCGGAGAGCTGAGATGCCTACCTGAGCTTCAGCAAGCCTGAAGATGGTGACTGATTGATGATTTAACTGCTAGCATTTTGTTACTTCTATACCACTGTATAGTAGACAGGGAGCAGCATTTTTTTAAAGATCTTTAGATATGTGATTCTCACTGAATGCTTAGGATCAAAATGTTAAAAGGTCACTGGATTTAAAGCCAGGCAAGGTGGTGGCACTCACTGCTTTTCAACCTTGCTGTGTGTGCATTGAAGATACATCAGTTATACACAGAGGAGTGTGTTGCACCCGCTTGCTGTTTGGCAGAGTCTCAGCACTGATGAGCAATTATCAACCTGAGATGTCACAACCAGCTGAGCTGTCACACCTGAGGTAACTAGAGGAGATAGATCTGTCCACTGGATTAAAGCTTCATTACCCTGCCATCGACTCACTTCACAACTGCTGGCAAGTCATGCTGCATTCATAGCTGTCTCCCTAAGATAGTTTCTGCAAAAGGAAAGTCCTGGTGCCATCTATCTGAAAGTATTTACAAGTAGACATCAGTGTTAGCAGTTTAATATAAGCATATATTTATCTAAAACCCTCTACAGAAGAGGGATGACTGAAGGCATACTTGGCCAATCTAAGTAGCCAGGAATGATTGATATAATGAAGGTTTACTTGGCTAATCTACACTGATCTGTGCTTTCAGATGAGGAACTTGAGTAATTTTTTACTAAAGTCAGCCCAAAGACCAGATTTTCCAACAGCTAACTTCAGAAGGAAACAGAAGCCTTAATTTTTTATCTTTTTTTTCCCTCCAGGCAAACATTTTCTTCACCGAGTGATAAGCTTTGCTTTCTGTTATCCAGTATAAAAATGTTACTGAGTAAACTCTTAAGCTGTTTTCTGTAGAAGCACCTATAATTTATCAGAGAGGCTAAAGCAGACACAAGCCATACAGGAGCAGTTTTTGAGGTTTTCCAGTTCAGCCTTGGTAATTAAACTTATCTATTTCTTCTGTCTCAAATTAATAAAAATACTTCCATAAATTTAGTTGTACTTAACCCTTCTAGTTTCAGAAGGCTTTGGGGTTGACCGTAAACATGGATTCTGCATTGGACGTTTTCTTTGAGGTCAACGCAGGGAACTGTTTTGACCACTTACAAAGAGTTGAAGCAGAGAAAAAGAATGGATTTGAAGTGTTCTTCTCCACATGATAGTCTTCAGGTGCAGCTGTTGTGCTTTCACACATGTTGCATGGTCCCTCAGATAAATCCAATGTCAGAAGCAAGCCTTGGGGCACTAGCAGAGAAGACAGATATAGGTCTTCATGTTCAATTTTGTGTACTACAAGCCACTAAATGACCATTTGGGTACCTTTAGATTTCCATGTCCTCCAGCATGAAAATAGCAACTGGGGGCAGTGACTAATTCCTTTTTCTAACAGACTTCAAATAGCCATGGTGCCTGCTGACTTAAAGAGTTAAACCAGCTTTATTAAGTTGGCAGCATACTAAAGCAAAAATGTGTCATCAAAAATCCTTTGCTTATTGCTTTTCAATTACAGACTATTTCATATCATGGAAGAATTGATAACTGGACTACGCTATAGGAATATTGGACTGCTACAGGACCTCCCATCACTATGTGCAATTAAAACACGTGGAGAGAACCTCTAGAACAAATCACACTCATTTATAGCTCAAGCGGGTTCTTTCACAAGTACTTTATAGATACCTTTAAACAGCTGTATATAGGGAAGAATTTTTTAGTATTGGACTGTTGGGGGGGGGGGGGCGGGGATTGTTTGGTTTTGCTTTTTGCAGTGTCAGCTGGATTTCAGGTGGAATACTTACAATAACAGTGCCACATCCAAAGGGAATTATCCTGTTAAGGTGAAGTAGTCACCTCTACAAACGTCAGTATTAAGTCACTTAACCAGCAGGAACAAAGGACATCTGTGATGAGGGATACTGTGCACAGAATCTAACAATTTGGGTTCACTATCCAGCTTTAGTTAGTGCACTTAAACAACAGGTAACTTCAAAGAGAGCAAGAAGTTGCATTTTGCTCGTGCTTATTTGGCCAGTTGAAGTATTTCTTTCTTTCCTCTATTTTAATTGGTCAGATAGTGTGTAGGGGTTTTTTTTTGGTTGTTGTTTTTTTTGGTGTGGGGTTTTTTTTTTTGGGGGGGAAGCATTTTTTCAAAGGATAGTTTGTAAATTAAAAAAACAAACAAAAAACACAACACCAAAATAATCAAACTACCCCAAGATCACCAAAGAAGCATAGTGGCCACATGCAGCCTATGAACCACTCCAACCAGCACAGGTCATGCGAGCTTCAGGTAACAGGTAGATCTACACCCCTTTACCACTACCTTAAGGATCCAGCAGCCACAGACTGAATTTATGGCAGAAACCAAATTTTCCAGATAACTCCTCTACATTTCCGGTCCCATACCTAAAACCTTTGCTTCTTACACCCTGCAAGTCTTAATAACAAGGTGCCATTCCCATATGAATGGGTTGCCATTGCTTCTCAGGATCAGCTGTTCTGGAAGATACGTAATCCCATCACTTTTGGGTAGAATTAAACGTTGTCATGATTTGCTATCTGTGCTTTTTGCTCTCTGTTAAAAAACACCTTTACAACTAAAGCAGAAGCCATGCTAGTGAGAAATTTCATAAGGTCTCCCACCTATTTGTTCAATTATTTTGTTGCATATTCTTAAAAGTACCATCATCTTCATTTTCAACATTATATAGGTAGTAAAAAAGAAGCTGAAGAGGTACATTCTGTTTCACTATTTCCTTATCCATCTCCTGGCACATCAATCCCAAAAGCTGTCTTTGAAGGTCAGGGACCATCCAAAAGAATCAAGAGCATTTGCCAAATAATTCTCTTAACCAGGATTTTGTTAGAGTTAGATACTGGAACTCTTGAGTCACTCACATATGTCACCCAACTGGAAATCAAAGTAATGAAACTATAGAAGACAATAGCTGCCTCTTTCACAAAGGACCCCACTGCAACCTTACAGATTACGTGCCCTTTAACTGGAAACACTTAGCAAACAAATAACAAAGGAAGCCTTACTTCCCAACATCAACACCAGATACAGTTTAAAGATCTGCTGAGCAGAAACGTTACCTTTTGAAAGTACAACACCCGATTTTCAGTTTGGTTCGCATTCAACTAAGTCATCAAGTTTCATAGGAGAAAAAACCAAACAAACTTACATGATCAGCTCTAACTTCTCACCAAGCCAGCTTCTAAGTTTTACCACCAGGTCCTCCTCCTCCCAGTACAGCAAGATAAGGAAATCCTGAATTCATTGCAGCTGCCCTGATGAGCTTTGTAATTGGGACATGCAGTGGTCTTTTAGCTTTTTGAGAGCACTAACTCTTTCACTACCAAATCCTTCCTATCCTGATACAGCTCACAAGGAGACTGTATTTGAAAGGTATTATTTGTTTTCTCCTTTTTAAGGGAACAGGTTAGCTTTGCTAGTGGCGCACTGTGAATGTAAAGCAGTCATTGCTTTTGGTGGAATTCAGCAGAGAAACAGTCTCCCTGCCACCTCCCAGAGGTGTACCAATACACTTGAGACCAGGAGGAGTCATTTCTCTCTTCCTCTCTATTTTCCTTGCTACTGTTGTCTGTCTGACACCATCAACATTCTGTCTCTGTCACTGTTATAGCCCCAGACATCCCCTTTGAGCGTGAAGCTAATTCAAAGTTTTTGCTGAAAACCCTTCTTAAAAATCACTTTTGCAGCAAATATTTAGTAAGGGCTGAATTACTGATTTGCAATGAAGTGCCCCTGACAAAAAAGCCAAAACAGAACAACCTGTTTTATGTATCTCAGCAATATTCATTCACCCCTTGTCTTCCAGAAAGACAAAATGAACTCAATCACCATTCGCTTTCATCACATTCATTACATTCTCCTGAGCTGTTGCTATTTGATTCCAGGAGCTGGGCTGAACTTTCCCACCACCACCCTTATTATATAACTTGGCTGTTAGGAACGGCTTCTTTTCTCATATCCTTCTGAAGAACTAGAGGTTTCCACAGCTAGCAACAGGATGTAGCACCGATTGTGCTGGTGCTCTTTATAGCACCTTTCAAGTGCCAGATTGATGTGTTTTTCACATTGACTCGGAGTTAAGCCGATTTAGGACCATTTTCCAGGCCAGATTAGCAGGAACGGCTGAAGCAGTTTGCCTGACTCTATACCAGCAGCGATAGACTGCATCTTGGGATTGTCTAGGAATTTTCCTTAACAAATTCATTGTTCTTTGACGCACCAGTGATGTCAGCATTATCCATCTTATTCTTTCATCCTGTCATCTTCTGGGATGTTGTATTTGTGTCTTTTCCTTTTTTAACGCTTGGCCTCACCATGATTATAGGGAAGTGTTTCATGATGGGTTGTGTGTTTCATGATGACTAGATGTTTTGGCGTGTCCATCTTTGGCATGTATCGCACAAATGCCCTGCCAGCTGAACCAGGTGGCCACTTTCAGAGCCGTGTGTCACGCTTTGGTCGCAAAGCCATTGGTGACTGCTAAGATCATGATTTAGCATCAGTACAGCCAGGAGTCTGATGGGATCCTACCTAGCCTTTGACAAGGCTTCTGGCTGCCACAGTTGAAACAAACAGAAGTTTGTAAAGAGCTGCTGACAGAGTGGGCAAAACTGTGGGCATTGCAAATTTTACATTTCTGTACTGACCTGAAACATGCCAAGAAGGGTTGCTGGAGGAGTGAATTATGTAACATCCAGTTGCGGTACCAACTTGTAATGGGGGTAAAAGCTCAGTGTGAAAGATATGTAGGAAAGAAAATAGTGAGCCATATGTCCAAATCAAAGCCCACTGAAGGCAGCAGATAGATATGTTTTGTTCTGTCACTGGGTTGACCCTGAGAGCAGAAATAGCAGCCTCCTGTTGGGCAGGAGTTATATATTCTACATCCCCAGGGGATGTTCCAGATTTCAACAATGGTTAAAGAATTTGGGATTTCACGCATTCTGTGTGTCCATACACCCACCCTTCTATAAAAATCAGATAATAGGGAATTTGCAAAGCTATTAATGGGTGTAATGCATGTGAAGTACTTTAAGAATCTCTTGGCAAGAGGGACTCTTAAAAAGAAAGATTTTGTATTATTCCAAGTGTATATAAGAGAAAGTGGCTCCTAGGGAGAAAAGAACTTCTTGAAGACTCTTAATTAATCGTATTTTGGCATCCATAGCACTTCCCCTTCCTTTTAACAGTTTGTTGCCAGTAATTTCTCATTCCAATAGTGTCTAATAAATCCTAGAAAATAATTCCAGGGACTGTTGGAGGTATGTTTGGTTGCTAGATGGCTAAAGCAGCTAAAACATTTTTTGTTATTTTTTGAACTAGCTTTTCCTTTTTAAATGTACAGGTTTAACCCCTGAAACAAAGTGGCTGTTTCTCCTCTCCGCAGCCAGAACATCTTATACTAGCACAGAGCTATGCTGTGCTGGGGGTAAAATGATGGGTGTTTTAAGTGCCAGGACAGGTGTGAAGTCCCCCATGAGATCACACTCTGGGGCCATTTGAATTGATCCTGTTGCTATGCATCAGCTTCAGCTTTGTAAGAGGGGTCAGCGGAGTTGTGTTCGACCGTAGTGAGCGAGTGTGGGGTGAATCAGATTATCTGTATGGTGGTGGCCTGCCATTTAGACTCAATTTTTGTTTACTGTCTACCCCATCTGAAGTGGTATAGGATTCAGTGGTATTTGGGACTCACCCAGATAATTGTGCCTAGAGCGCCAGTATGATTCTTTTGGTAAGTGACTGTCACCCAGAAAATGCACTCCCTGTGCACACATCCTGGATGTTTGAGATCTCGGAGATAAATGTAATTTCATTTCAGGTTTATTTCACAAACTCTCTAAATAAATTTCAAAGCATGTCTTCAATATGTATGTAGCATATATAAACATATATGACATACATAAAGACTCCATTGAAATTCAAGGTCTCCACAGAGGCACATATTGGACCTCTTCCTACCTCACTTTCTCATAAGCCAGTAGTAATTCTCTGATACCAGGAGAATTACATGAGCATAGCCTTACTGTGGGATGTATCAGACCTAACATAGAAACATCCCGTGGAATGTGTCCCATCATTTCAGGGTGCAGAGGACTGTCAATAGTTGGTCCTGTTTCTCCAGTGATTCGTTATGATGTTTTGTGGGGTTGGTTTTTTTAAAGTTATTATTTACTTTTTAAACTTCTACTACACAGTTTCTTTTGAGCCTTAACACATTAAAGTGAATCCTTGTTATCTCTGCTAAGGAGATTAGCTGTGTATGTGATTATGGGTTTCCTGCTGTTTTAAAACTACTGAATGGCAAATTAGGAGCTCCTGATTTTGATTTGCAGATTGAGAGAGTGAAGATCCTATTGAGGTGAAGAACAAAATCTAGGCATTTACTATTTATCAGGAAATGTTTAAATCACAGCAGGTTTTCCCCTAGAAAATCCAAGACAGATGTAGAACTGAATGTCTCTTGTTATTGTTTGAACATGGGACTCTATGTTGTCTGTCTCATTAACCAGATTGGAAAGTAAAAATTATTTTATATTTTTCCTGGTGCTCTTTTTCTTTCTGTGACTTAAGTATTTTTTGTGTAAGTAGTTTTGGACGCAAAAACATTCCTTGCTGGGGGTTGTTCTTTCAGCTTTTTGCCTGCATAATCTAACTGTACCATGCATGTGGTATGATCAAACACAAGAAAGCAATCGTTGTTCAGTGGAAAGGTTGGCCTAAGTGAACCATGGCAAGCTCAATAGTTTCCTCAGTGGGGTGACCAGTTCTATTGCACTGCCTTTGGGAAACCTCTTTATTAATGGCCTGTATATTGCTTTCCTCAAATATGCAGCCACGTTCTTAATGGGGAAAAAAAAAAAATAACAAAATCACATTTTTGTCTGCTATTTTTAGCCCTCCCCTACTCAGATCAGTATCAGAACAATGCTTAATGCAATACTGTGTTTCACATGACTTTTCTCTTTTATTTTGCAGGCTCTGAGCAGCAGTCTATACAAGAGTGCATCACCTTATGGCTCTCTTAATAACATTGTGGATGGGTTAAGCTCCCTCACTGAGCATTTCTCTGACCTATCCCTTTCTTCAGAAGCCAGAAAACCCAGCAAGAGGCCACCTCCTAACTACCTGTGCCACCTCTGCTTTAACAAGGGACACTACATCAAAGACTGCCCCCAGGTAAGGAATATGCAATAATCTGGAAAAATTTTCATTACAATTTTCACCATTCTTTGCTTTAGTAACACAGAATTTGACTGAAATACTTCTTTAGAGTGAATAGCACTGAAGAAATATCTTGACAAAGTACCAAGCTAGCCATGTGGTTTTTTTATTCTATTCTTTATCACGGCACTGATGGAAAAAAAAAAAAAAATGCTATTTCATTTGCCTAATAAGTATTACAAAAGATTTTAATGTAGGCACATGAGTACATGTAAAATCTACATAAGGAGATCTTGGAACTTTATAAATGGCTACTATGTAATTTTCTATCTCAGAGATTGTGTAAAATACATTTTCAAGCAGTGCACTGTATAGTCAGTTTGGCAATGGCACTTAATAAAAATATAACAAGATACATATGCTAAAGGAGAATAAAATGTTACACTGGATGAGAACTTTGAATCAATGTTGCAGTAACACAAGCTCCAAGTATTTCTGGTGCAAAATGTCTTTCTTCTCAAAGAAAAGGTTTGCTATACTTGGCAAGATATGAAGGTCTTGGACTCCTAGAACGTTTTTGTAGTGGCAAAGCTGGCAATATTTATGTCCTTCTTTTCCTTAGAAAAGAAGTATAAACCAGTGTGCACTAAAACGATTTGCCAATCTGCAGGTTTTTCTTCTGACTCTTCAAGCCACAGTGTGCACTCCATCCTCTCAAGTTTCAGCTGGATGCAGTCGTGTTGCTGGCTTAAACTTTCTCAACTCCAACAATATTCTATGTAGAGTCCCAAGGAAATTAAAGTGCTGCCAATACTTTAGAAATACAGATGTGGACATTACTAGCATTCACTTCACTATGGCTTTAACCTCCTACCCCCTTAACATGTGACTTTCAGCAGAATTAATCTCCATAAAATTGACTACAGTTAATTTGCAGTTGAGGATGTCAGGCATATATAAGCCAAAACACACGCAGAAAAGCATCTGCCAGCTGAGCAAGGTTAGCATGAAATCAAGTCTAATGTCAGATGAGCTTTAACTGAGTATATTCCTCCTCTGTTATGACTAAACTGGTTTCTTCATGGACTCTAGCTGTATATATTTCATTAACTCTAACAAAAGCTATGGAATTAAAGTTCATTTGCAGTCTTGGTTGTGACAATTGAAAATATTTTTCCTTGATATTATTTCAATATATGTCGAGTAAGACTTTAGGGAAAAAAACCCAAACTGTGGCATTTTCTTTGCTAGGAGATCAAAACTACTCTGGTTTGTTTACTTCAGTGTTTAATGTACTTAGTTTAGCATGTTATAGCAAAAGGTAGACATAGGACCATGTAAAAGCATACTTTACTTAACAAGGGGATTGAAGCTACAACCACTAAGTATTTGGCAGAGGGAGAGAGTGATGAATTGGAGATGGCTGCACCGTGCTGTGTAAGAAACAAAATGAATACAACAGGTCTCTTGGCGATTAATACGTGCAAGCTGCAGCTCACACAAGTGAACGTGTCAGTGTTGGAGCAGTGACGCATTGTTTATTTGCTAGTTATTTTTACAGTTAGAGGCACTAGGGATTAAAGGAGAGTTAATGAAAATTGAAAACATACCCATAGAAATCCAGGAGATGAAAATGAAATAAGGGTCTTGTAGGAAGATTAAGTTAAATTGGACATCCTATGTAACTTTTGTTAAGATTTCACTAGTAACATCTTCAATTTCTCTGTGAACCAGGAAATGAAAAGACTTCTTACAGAATGTACTCTGTGGCTGGCCCATGAGCTAGTCATTAATGAGTGAAGCAACACAGGATCAGGAGGCATCTGTTTGCTCGCTGACGTGGTTTTCTACAGTCCCAGGCAGCCATACTGTACAGCTCCTTTCGTAAACTGAGCAAATTTTAGTTAAGTATTTTGGTATTTTCCCCTTGCTCCTGCTGATGTGGGAAGCTGCTCCAGAACCTCAGTCCGCTCCTCATTAGAATCTTCCAATTTCCAGGATAAGTGTAACTCATGGCCACTTCATAGTCATCTGTTCTCCTGCCAACATTGTCCTCCACTGAAATAGCTCTTATCCCTCCCTGGTGTTTATCTCAGGATGTATTAATAGACTGCAATCATATAATCTCTCAGCATTCATTCTGTAGGACTAACCAAGCCAGGTTTTCTCAGTTTCCTCAGAAAAAGCATTCAGACTCTCTATTTCCCAGTCCTTCTCATGGCTCTTCTCTTATGCTTTTCTTCTCCTTGCGCACGCATGACTATGTGTACGCATGGCACAGATCTCACCCGTGCCTTTTGCTGTGTGTGCATGTATCTGTTTCTGTAGATCAAAGTTTATGTTACTTAAGGAACAGATGATATGAAATTTGTTCTGCTTTATTGGAGATTTCGAACATTAGCAAGTGTTTTGTGGTCTAGTGAGCATGTAAGTGCTTTCTTGAAAAAGAGCAGACTTAAACATTCACGGAAACTTAAGCACTTCCCTTATGTTATCTAAATTTGAGGGCAGATCTACAGGGGATGAGCCTGTGTGCACAAGTTACGTTCAAACTGTTGAAAACATTGTGCATGGAAAGGAGCACCACCAGCAGGATCAGGCCTTTGTCGGAAAGACCCCATTTGTTACCACTCTGCTTTTGACGACAGATGATTTCTTAATTTGAACATTATATGCACTACTTAACAGCTTAGATTTTGAGGCTTAGTTTTGCGAGTGCTGTCAAAAATGAAAGTTGTTTTGCAAATCCTACCAGAAAAGGGCTGTAGCTATGCATTTTCTAAATACTTAAATTTGGATAGAGAAAAGAGATGAACTAATCTGCTTTGGACAAAATGCATATCAATAAATCATATGGTATTTTTTTTTTTTTTATGTAACTGTCTAATAAGAAACAGATTTTGAAATAGGGTGTTTTATGGAGCTTTTGCTGCATAACAAAGAAATTGTGTAACAACTTTGAGACTTTATATCCTCTCTTAATTCTGCTTGTTATAAACACTGTAAAGACATGCTCTTTTTCTGTTGCTGTAAAAGTCAATGGTATCCCATACTGGTGGAAATACATGTATCAGTTCAGATTTATATCTTAAGTGATCATAACCTAGGGGGCTAAATAATTCTAAACAAAAAACCAAAAACAAAAACAAAACCCAAACCTCAAAAACGCCAGCTTTAGCATCTGAGTACCTCAGGTATCTGCAGTTTGTCCAGTATCCTGTCCAAAATGATCTGTTTGGAAACCAAAATGGGATTTAGAAAACTTCTGTTATTTTAGATGTAGTTTGTGTGATCCAGAGTGATAGAAAGTGTGTTTTCTGTTTTATAAACTACCAGAAATGGGAGCTATGTTATGACTGCAATTCATTGTTTTCAATTTGCCTACATTTTCAAAAACTGTTTGTTGCAATTATGTCTATAAAAAGCACACCACTTTGTATCTTTAGTGTCATCTTTATAGCAATACCGACATTTTCCCTGAGCTGACTTTTGAATTTCAGTGGCTTACACGATAGCATCCAACTCATACATCTCTGAAGTTCTTTCACATACAGAACTCTCATTGACTTGAATGAACTGAAAAAATATCTAGAGAATAAAGGTTAAAAACACTGCTCTTAATATAGTGGCACTCTTAAATTATCATTGACAGTGCCATCGAATATAGAAAACCTTTCTCTTTAAATGGCAAGATGAGGAATGAGAGTATTTTTCCCATCTGGTTTACTAATGGTTAGTTGCATGATGCATAAATATATACATATACAGATTTGTCAAGACCTTTACTTATTAGTATACTCAAAGATGCTGTGCCAACGCACATG
>JAAGNO010001537.1:88793-124229 GCA_033439905.1 Ceryle rudis | reverse complement strand
ACCGCTCCAGCCCGCTCGCTCTCCTTGAGGGGAATTCTGGTAAGGACACGCACTGCTTTTAACCACCGTCAGCATCCCATCGTCCCGTCTGATAAAGCCGCCATTTAAATGGACGCTTCCACACGAAAGTTAAATTGGAAGTTTATCTGTGTACTGTTAAAAAAAAAAAAAAATAAAAAATCCCTCCCAACTCGTCTTTGACAATTAGCGTTGGAATAGTCACATACTACTCCATTCGACGGGCGAAGAGAGACGTTCGGTGCAGTTCTGGTTCTCTCCAGCCTGGCTCTGAGGCACAGCCTGGGGGGCCCTGTCTGGCAGGGCAACCGCCGAGCTGCACCCTCCCCTGAACCGTTCAACACCTCGCACCTACTACACTTCTAGCTCCTAATCACGTCGGTGGAGGGTCGGGAGACTCACAGGTAAGTTAGGTCTCCAACAGTACAAGAGAAGCCATCATGACCAAGCTGCTCTGCTCCAGAAGAAAACATAACCCTAACGACCTGCTTGTGTGACAGCAGCCAGCAGTTACAGTGACAATTCAGAGCATAGTTTAAGGACAGCATATGGGACTTAGTGCTAAAACTCAACATGAGGCATTAACTGCAATCAGCTGGA
This sequence comes from Ceryle rudis, assembly GCA_033439905.1. Taxonomy (NCBI): domain Eukaryota; kingdom Metazoa; phylum Chordata; class Aves; order Coraciiformes; family Cerylidae; genus Ceryle; species Ceryle rudis. The sequence goes on along the minus strand of JAAGNO010001537.1, from coordinate 123,611 downwards.
GCTTTCCGCATTAAGTAGGGAGCAGGATACACTGCAGGCAAGAAATACCAACACACCACACTTCTTGTTTAGCAATTTACTTGATATACAGCCAGCTACGTATCAAAATACTAAAGTCATGCCAGGCAAATTCTCTCTTCCTTCTCCCTGGTGAGTAGCCATAATATTGAAATTATGCCAAACAAATACTTACCTCTCCATTCTCTATTTGATAATATAATAGTAAATATTGAGTAATTTTTTTGAGGTCCTGTCATCTGTGGTTGTTCTCACCCGAAACACCCACAAACAGATCCTTACTGAGTTCCTAAAGTGCTGCACCATTTTATAGGGGAAGTATATAACTGAAATTGGTCTGTATTTGTTCAACAGCAAATTATTTTATTAACATTTAAAAAACATTTTACCACTTTCCACTGTCTACTGAAGACTTTCAAAGGACGCACCAGTCATTTCCAAACTCATGACTTAAAAATTTTTATGCACTTGCTTATTTTACCTTACGTTTTCAACACAGACTCTAACTTTAGCAAATCCCAAGAAAGGTTTACATCTTATTCCAAGGTTTGTAAACCAGTGCATGGGAAATGCAACACTTTTAGCTTCTTACTGAGAAACCTCTGACTATTCTTGCAACATTATCAGTCTTCAAAGTGAAAATCAGAGGACAGACACCCTCGGCACAACTAACAAAAGACGTGTAGATGTGGCACTAGGGACGTTGTTTAGTGGTGGACTTGGCAGTTCTGGATTAATGGTTAGGAAATGATCTTAAGGGTCATTTCCAACCTAAATGATTCTATGATTCTGTAACATAAGCCAATTAAAATCTTCGTTCAAGCTCATTGGCAGGAATACTCAGGCTAGCTAAAAATTCCCATGAAGACCAATTAGAAGGCAACCTCTACTACCTCTAGTCTTGTTTCAAAAGTAGAAGCAAAAATCAAATGAACCATATACAGATGAAAGATAACAGCAGTGCCATGTTGGTTTTACTAAGACTGCCTTTTAATGGCAATACAAAGAATTGTGCAAAGGTTTCAAGAGGTAAAATAATTTGACCTCTGGGGTTTTTCTTTATTTCAGAGAGAAAATAGCTTCAAATACTGAGCCTACCACAAACATCATAGCACTGTGTGGCTACCCAAACGCAGGGTATTTGGTTCAGTCTGTTTTCACAATTCCTTTGTGTTTTGCTTTTGAAGAATGGTGGCAGGCTCAGAGTACCTCAGCAGACCTAACTTACTGTAATTTCCTTTAGTAACAATCTATGCATTGCCTACAGACTTTGGGGGAAAATTGTCTAACAAAGATGAAGTAAATTAGTAATTAGTTTTGTGAGTTTTATATTAATTGAGATAAATTCTTCATTTGATTATACTCTTCCTGGAGTACTTTGTGAAGTAAGAGTCATTGTTCTACTTTCAAATGAACTCCACAGGAGATTTTCATTTACAGAAAGCAAATTTTATATCTGCATTGTAAATAAATATAGTTTAACAGTGACAGTAAATCCTTTCAATTTAACACTCTGTAAGTAGCTTACAAAGAAGGAATATAATTAACACAAGTATGTGTATGTGTGTATATTTTATACATATAGTAAAAAATATATCTTAAAGCTTGTTTATTTTTTTTAAATAACTATACATTTTAATGTCATGCCAAGAAGACGCACAAAGCTCTAACACTTTGTTCATAAAAATTGGTAAAACCACAAAAACAACCTCTAGCCCATTACATGAGCTCGTTCCCTGGAGAGAGTGAAGATTTCATGTGCATACATTTATCTACCAAAGAGCAAGTATTCTGCTTTACTCTTGAGGAATAGAAGTTGATTATACTTGACCACAGAAGCTAAAGCCATAGACTGTGGGTTTGTGGCCAGAGCCACATTTTCAGGTTGTGCGTGCTTGTGTACGTGCATATACACCACGAGTGGAGCAGGATTTGTGAGAGACAGTCTCCTGCCAGTTTGCTGCCTCAGGTAAAACTGTTCTCTGCAAGAGTAAAATGTCTAAAGAGGTACATTACTTACTGTAATTTTGCTGTGCCTCAGTAGCACTCATGCTGAGTACTAGGAGAGTAATTGTTGATCCTGATCCTCCTGCTATCAGTATCACTTTGCTACTTACTACCCACACCTAGTAAAAATTCCCATGCTACTCCCTTGCTTCAAAGGCTCCCCACCCTGCCGCTTTATGCCTGCATTTGCTTGTAACTTATTTAAACAACCTCCTCACCTTTCCATCACTTTTCACCTCCTGCTTAATGGCATTGTATTTTCACTCACAAGCAGAAGCATGGCCTAAAATAGTTGCTTCAAGCAAAACGCATTTCTACGATTGTAAATATCTAGTATAAATACAATCCTGGAGTAGACTTCTAGATATAAATGTGCTACTATCAGTGTTCTCCTTCACGTCTCTCCATGGTTTTTTTGTCTTTTCACCATACAAGCTCTTTGGTTGCGGGGACACTATCTCCCCACAGGTCTGCACAGACCAGAGAGTTGTACAACAAACAGTACAATGGCTGTATCTTGTCCAATGCCCTGATCGAGTACAGCGCTGAGACAATGCACAGGGAACTGGATGCTTCTACTGTCTGCTCATCAGGCTGCTTCTCCCTAAAAGCTTTATTCTTTGTAGCCAAAAAAAAAACCCCAAAAATATAAATATATTAACAAAACCTGAAGCTGCACCCCATGTCTGAAAAGGCAAGAAATGTGGTAAAACCAGAGACCACAAATTGGCTATAACTGAAATCCTGTACAGTTAGCGTAAGCAAGAGCAATCACAGCAGGAGCTTTTGCTATTTTCTGACATCCAGAGCATTTTATCAGCCATATACAAAGAAAAGCCATTTGTTTCTCTTTTAAATTGAGATAGACTTGTTAGGACAGACTGGCATACAACTTTAATCCTCCAAGTCTAATGGAATCTCCTCATAATGTAACTATTTGTTCAAGATTTTTGTCTCTATTTATGCATTCTGGAAGATCATAAAAGTTTACAGTAACTTGAATCCAATATTCCCAGATTCAAGTTTTCAGTTTTAGTTTTCCTTTCTAATAGTTTAGTTTAAACAAGCAAAATGCACCCTCTGTTGGGCCAAGTGTGGAATGACTTTTTTTCAAGATCATCTTTTTAACATCATGGTTTACCAAATCCTCTTAGGAAGTTTTGTGTTTATGATTAAGTGTGAACTAATGTACATGTCATACAAACATTTGAATCAATATTAGATTGAAAAGAAGCCAACACAGCACAGAATATTCAGAGCTACTATACAGCCACTGGAGATTTATCATCTTTTTCCAACACTGCTTACATCTGTAAGATTTATAAATCTTTCTGGAAATTAATTTATTGTAACTTAAACCAAGCAAGTATCTGTGTTTCATTTCAGCACCAAAGCACAATTAATAGCCACTAGCACTGCAATGCATTTTTCTGCGCTGGACAAGGATTGTTAACTGGCTTATTAAAAAAGCTATCACAGAAGCTCCGAAGTGTATTTTGGATAAGGATGCTACAGTAAACTCCCAATAGAAAAGGGAGCTTATTTTTCCTGATTTCTTCTTATTATGATGTTTCTAGGCAAGGGTGGGATTCAGTGAGATAAAACTGGCCAGCATATCAACAGGGAACAGCAAAAGTAAGGTCTTAAAACTTCATATGCTGAAGTCTATACCTGTGTGGAAAAACCTGAACTACTCAGACGAGCAAGGTGAATATGGGCTGCTGTGTGAACTCACACCACGGGGAAGAAGAAAGGTTGTGTAATTCGTGGACAACAGAACAGAGACAATATGCAGTTCTCAAAACCAGAAAAGGTATAAATGGATCACATAAGGAAACAAGATAGTGACAAGAGGTGAAGAGGGAACTGGGCTGCAGGAACTGTGAGCTGGGACGCAAAGTTACCAACGTCTGCCAAGCCATAGCAAAGGAAAGCTTCTCTGGAGCATGAGAATCTACATATTCTCTGGAGCATGAGAATATGTACCCAGTCTGGGGCTCCCCAATTCAAGAGAGGCAAGGATCTACTGGAGAGAGTCCAATGGAGAGCTGTGAGGATGATTAAGAGACTTGAACGTCTCTCCTGTAAAGAAAGGCTGAGAGAACTGAGGTTGTTTAGTCTTGAGAAGGCTGAGAGGGGATCTTATTAATGTCTATAAATATCTGAGGGATGGGTGTCAAGTGGAAGGGGCCAGTCTCTTTTCTGTGGTGCCCAGTAATAGGACAAGAAATAATGGGTATAAGCTAGAACATAAGAAGTTCCACCTCAACACAAGGAGAAACTTCTTACTGTGAGGGTGACAGAGCCCTAGAACAGGCTGCCCAGAGAGGCTGTGGAGTCTCCTTCTCTGAGACTTTCAAAACCCACCTGGATGCATTCCTGTGTGGCCTACCCTAGGTGCTCCTGCTTTGGCAGGGGGGTTGGACTCGATGATCTCTAGAGGTCCCTTCCAATCCCTAACATTCTATGATATCCCATTCAAAACAGATAAAAAAGCATAATAGGTAGAAGCAACTGCCATGAAACAATGTTCCTCCAAGGTCTGCACTTAACCAATCTCTTTCACAGTGATATTTAATAAAATTATGTTCTGGTAAAATACCTTTTAGTAGTAAGAAAGAACTCTTCCTACCTTGAATGTATTCAGCTGCTGATTAATAGTCTCTGTTTCCATTCCAACAGGACCTTGTGACTCTTCATGTTCTTCGGCTCTCCCAAGCAGAGTGGAAAAATCTTTTAGTTTACTGTAAAACTCCTCAACACGGCTAATAGTACCCTCAACTTGATCTTCCCTGGCTTTTGCTCTGTCGAGTAACTTGTTGCACTGTTTATTTAAAGCTTCCAAGTCTCTTTTTATACCAACGAGATCGGGAGAAGCTTCAGCTTCTGTGGTTAGCATAATTTTACAACTTTTATTAGCATTTTCATTATTCATGATCAGATCCTCCAGCTTCTTCAGGAAATGTTTTATGTCCTCTCTTTGTGACTGCAGTACCTTGAGATCCCTCCCCACTGGAGCCATGCTATCAAGTTCATCATCAAACTCTGCAAATTGAGAGAACATCTCTCGGATGCTGTTTTGGAAATGGCCGATTCCCTGAAGTTTTGTCTCTAAGAATGAGCACCTATCTTCAACCTGCTGGTTCACTGCAGTGTATTCTCGCTCCAAAGATTCAGCTTGGAGCAAAAGGTCAGAAACACCTGCTGAATCAGAAGCTTCTACCACCATGTCTTGGGCAAGCTTTTTTGCTAAATCAACATGAGGCTTTAAAGCCTGCAAGGCTTTCTGCTGGGTCTGCATCATTGTCAGGTGTTTGTTACTGAATGACTGAGGTCCAAGTGAGTCGTGGGTTTCCAGATGTTCTTTGGCACTTCTAAGCTGTTTTTCAGTTTCTCTGGATGACTCCTGAAACTCTTTCAGCCTTTGTGCCATATTTTCCAAGCACTCCCTCTTCTTATGTAGTTGTTCTGTGACCACATTCACTTTCTGATTCAGCACCTTAATTTCTTCTTGAACAGTTTCTTTATCTGTTTGACTTGCACTGAGCAAACTTTCAGCAGTATTATTTACTAGCTCCACCATGCCATGGTGTTTATCCAAGTCCTTCTGCCAGGCCCTCACCTGAACAATAGAATTCTCTATTTCAACAGGGTTTATGCCAACTTTTAATTCACACAGGTTTCCTTGACACTTCTCTAGCCATGGCTGCAGGTTTTCCACATGCTGCTTGTATCTGAGGGCTTTCTCCAGACAATCTGTTAATTTATCTTGCCTCTCTTTTACCTGCTTATTCATTTCATCCCAGTTACTTTTGAGTGTGGCAATTTGGGATTGTAATGCTGCTTTGTCAGCTCCTTGAGTCTTCTGTAAGATACTTTCTCCTTCTGCAACAATTCTTTCGTATGAACTAATCTGATCGCTCATGGTCTTCTTAAAATCCTTCTGTTCTTCAATTAGTGATTGCAAGGTATCAAGTTTGGCTGATACAGGACGAGCCTGGCTCAGTTCTTCTTTCTTTTTGCCTAGCCAGGCCTGAAAGTCCTTCGACATTTGCTGGAACTGATGAGAAGCAGCATATGCCAACTGAAGCTGCTGAACATGGTTATCTACAAAAGAGAAGACAGCACAGAGGTTCATTATCAGAACCCACTAGTGTTCAGTAAAGAAACAAGAATTAATATGGATTCTATTATGAATGATCATTAATGTAAGGAAGGCTGGGCCTTAGAATATGGTGTTTGACTGGAAGACAACCAAGTCAACTAAGTTTCTTGCAAGAAGCAGACCTGCACCTGTAGTACAGCAGTGCAGTGGAGCCACTTGGACATGAATCAGATGAGGAGCTTAGCCAATCTGTGTTTACATGAATCCCACCCAGGCAGACTTTGGGGTGAAAACCATACAGTTGTGTTGCATAGTATTATGAGGTGTAAACACAGGGACTATTACGGAACCTATCCTAGTAGCGTCTCACTCATGGCCTGCAAGCAATATGTGTTCTTAGGGAGATCCTTTGAAGTTCCTCGTAAGCAGAGGAAATGAAAAAAAGCTAAAACTGAGGCTGTTAGGGAGAACAAAGTATGATATTGCTTGCAGTGTATTAACGCTCAGTTCTGTTGTTCACAAGGTAAGGGAAGGCTGCAGACTACCAGCCCCTTCAGCCACAGGCAGTTTTATACAATTACCACTGTTGTTCACCAAGCCATTAACTGGTGCTTGCCTAAAAATTACAACTTTGGCTCACACTCTTGCACCTATGCAGTTTGGTAACTCAATAAACAGCATCCTCTTTTGGTATTCTAATTCAGTGAAGATGCACTTGAAGGAAGAGATGAGAAAAGCAGCCCTGCTATTGTGCTTCAAATTCTCTCCAAAACTAGAGATCCCAATCGTTGCTTTTACATTTTCAAGGTATGGGGACTCTCCTAAATTCTAATGTACAACAGCTTGGGGGTTGGACTAGGTAGAGAGCTGGCATTAGGCTCAGCTCACTCTACATCTCTATAAAGACAAATGAGACCATGATGATTTACTTTATACCTTAGTTACTATTTTTCTTTAAATAAATACTAACCTGATTTTTGCTCAATATCCTTAAATGATTTTAAGATGCCATCTAACTGTCTTGTAAGCTCTGCTTTCAAATACTCTTCTCCAACCAGTGCTGAAAGCTCTTCACAAAGGGCTTGAGCTGCATTTATATTCTTCATTTCTTGTTCTATTTCCTCTTTCATTTCTCTAGCAATTTCCAGCTGTTGTTTCACAGCATCAGGTTGTGTACTCACAGCCAGGCTGCTGCTTAGTTTGCTATCCAAGGCACTAAGCTTATCAGACAGACTTCTGAGTAGACTTTGATACTCTGTGCTTTTCACAATGGCTTGGTCAATTCGGTCACATCTGTTCCTCAGTTGGCCAGTTAGACTGTCCCATTTTTGTGCCACAGCTGCCAGTTGCTCTTTTACAATTTCATGAGAGGGTGGATGTTCACCAGGTCTCTTCAGAATCCCTTCACCAGCCACAGTTAATTGCTCGTATTGTGGCTTTCTGGTATCAAACTCTTTGAGCAGAATCTGGGAAGAAATACATTTTTGAAAAGCATTTACCTCATGGAAAAAAAAAAAAAAAAGCAAAGTGCTTCTGATAAAAATCATGTAGAATTTATTGTAGCTAAGCTCAATAATATTGTCATAAATATTGTAATAAATATTGTCACTAAGCTAAGAGTAATCAATCTCTTGAGTTTAAAAACCAGTGAAATAATTGTGTCTCTTACACATAAACTGTGTTGTTTCCAAGCACATACATCAAAGAACCAGAAAAAATGAGGTTAATTTACACATCACCTAATGGAAATTCAATCAGCGATACAAGTAAACAATAGATTCTGTTAATACTACCACAATTAGGTAACCATACCAAGTAAAATAATCGCCGTTTAGTTTCAAGCAGCGTCTTCTTTCCTAGACAGTTTTGGTATTTGTCTTAAGATAGAACTTCAAAGAAGGTGTATTCTGACATAATATTGCAATGTGTTGTTACAGCACAGAGAGTGTTTGGATAATTTGCAAAATGACTGAACGTGAACTGCAAGACCTTTAAAGTTTGTATTGCTGGTTCCCAGCATAAGTCACAGTGCTTGCAGAAGAAGGGATAAATATCACAGTTTTACTTTACAGAACATTCCAAACCCTTTCTTTTAAAATCACTTAGGTTTAACTTCCAAGGACTGTTAGTGATACATGATAGTCTCATGCTAGCTGTCTAGATTTCTGAAGTACTTACAAACCAATATTAAGCAATTTTCACATAGTATTATAACATAGTTCAATTTTAAACACTTCATATTAATCAATATTGACATGCCAACTTGAATAATATTTTTGCAAAATAGAAATGTTGTTTCTCATCACAGTTTAAAATAACTGGAAGCAATAGAATGTTTGCAGTTGTAATTACTAGTTTATGCAACTTTGTCTGATTTAACTTTTGATTCTTTTGTTTGTGTTTTGCTGTATTTCTGTAAGCAAACTACTCTGCTTTTTCATTATACCTTTTCTTCTTTCACACTCTTGGACCCATATCTATTTACAATATTGCATTTCACTTGCCTTCATATTTTTATTAGCTACTGGCACAGTCAAGTGAATAGAATCTCAAAAAGATAGTTCTACAGCATAGACTGTATACGAGGACTGACCATAAAATGTACATGCACACTCAAATGAATAAAACTTCAAAAGGAACAATTTTCCTTTGGCTGCAGAGAAACCACAGTATGATCAAAATAAAAAAAAAAAAACCCAAAACCCAAAACATGTCAATGGATCAGGATCTCCTCAATGTTTTTTTCCTTTAGCTGTTTTGATCTCTCTTCACTTTTTTTTCTTGTAATTACTGTAGTCAAGTATGAGTTAAGCTGCTATTTGCTGATAAACAAATGTAATGGCTCATACTAACTGTGCTGTACTCTATCTATATGCAAAATAGTACTTTGCTAATAGCAAAAAGGCAGAAGAAACTTAAATCAATAATGCGTGTTAGCACTACTCACCTGAACCTGTTGCTTTTGTGTATTCAGCATATTAGGGTCAATTGACAGCGGTCCCAGCACGCTGACCATTAGCTCCTTTTCTACAAGCCAGTGCTTTAGCTGAGCTTCTGCTGTCTGGAACTGGGTCAGGTAATTTGAAGACTCCTCCAGTTTTTGTTGTCTCTCAGATGTAACTTGATTGAGCTCTTTCCATTTGGAATCTAACAATGATAATGTTACCATATTGCATGCATGTTCTAACAGAAGGGCTGTCAGACAGCAGATTATATATGAAACATAAACAGAGCTCTCTAAGCAGGCTTCTTGCTGATGAACTCCACATGCCTTATTACCGTGACTCGGCAAACACATCTTTTAACAGTCAAATCCATATATACTTGGATGAAGGTCTGCAGTTAGCACAGTCACGTGCAGAATTCTTAAGGTAATGAATATGCAACATGCAATAAAATCAGATTAGAATATTACTAAAAGAAATGCCAACAGATCTAGGCTTCAGTCTCAAATGATGTAAAAGCCGAAGGGCTGTACTCTGTTATAACTTAGGTGCCTGATTTAGAGAAGATAAATTTTCCTGCTTTTCAGTAAAAAAGAACAAATGCCTTTCCAAGGGTGAGCGTAAGCCCCAGTTTAGACTGCTACACTGAATAGCTCTCTGAAGGAGCACACCTCTTTCAGATGTGATTAACTGCCTCATTTAGACATCTGAACCAGGTACATAATGACAGGTTATGAGGATACTTCTGCACATAGGTATTTCAAAAGTGGTGTATGAGCTGATGTTCATATCTAGGCCAATCTATGGTCTCTTCCACTGGTAGCAAGTGTCTTCCAGAGCAGCCATTGAGTCTTACGGTCTTCCCCTTTCCACCTGTGATACTGTCAGTGCTTGCTCAGTCAGCTCTGATATTTTGCCAACTCTCCTTGTCCCTGAATTTCATCTGTGTTTTTTGAATTTCTTTTACCACTTGACTGTATTTGACCTCTGCTCATTTTGTATTAATTCCCTTTCAACATTACTCAAATTCTTTTGGAGACCTTACCTGCTACTTAAACTTTTCAGAGTTTCACTTACAAACAGGACAGATTCTCAGCTTTAACATTACTGTTGGTGTACCTATAGAAATGTCTATCAGCACGAAACAAGGCTGACCTATGAATTATTTAAAATATGACAAACCTAGGAATAATTTTTAAAAGCTCACAACAATAATGCACTGAAGTATCTCAAAATCTGTTGTCCAAACATGGTAATTTCCAATATTTTTGGCAAAATTTATGGACTCAGTTTTAGAAAACTGCAAAAAGCCACTAAACCCACAAAATTATAAAGGCCACTAGTGCATGGGAAAAAAAGCACGCAGAAGAGAATAACCAAAAACTCAAACTGTTCTTTACGTGAAATTAGCATTACTTTAATTTGTTATATTTTATAAAAAGAACAACACGTGTTTCTGAAGAAGTCAAGTTTTAGCTGCAGACTGCTTGAAAAAGATAAAGCCCTCTCAAACAGGGAGTCAAGCTATAGCCCCTTTCAATTGCACTGATATAAATTCAAAGCCCACGGACATCAGTGGAATTACTCCAGATCTACACTCTTGTAAATGGTATTGTTTCCACAGAATTTAAGGGGTTGAAGGGAGAAAGATATAAAAATACTAGCGATTGCTAATACTTTAAAAAAACCCAACTCATAATAAAACAACTTCCAAATCAGTCTGAGCTATAATACAGATTTACTGAAGTACCTATTTTATCCAGTATTTGTCTCCACTTGGGTGCCTCAGAAGAATCAGGATTCTTCTCCAACAGCTCTGTCACTTTGTCCTTTAGTTCCTGCACTTTATTCGCACTTTGTTTTAATTCAGTTTCAAAAAGCTGCAAATTCAAGTGATAAAATAAATAAATAAATAAGAGACTAAAGAAGAATGGTAAAAAGTGTGAAGTTTGAAGTCAGTAACACTGAGATGCCAAGCATGAAGATAAAGAATAAGTATTTGACACTTATATACAAAATGCTTTATAATGACATATGTTGCTGGTATTTTATATTCTTTTATTAAGAGATAACCTGGCAGATTTAAACTATAATAATTATTGTTTAATTTGAACAAGTGACAGAACTGGAATTTGGGTAGTAAGATCCACTAGATCCCGTTATATTCACATATACTTGGAATCTGCCCCTGTACAGAAGGCAAACTGACTAATGCACAGTTCAGTTCCCAGCAGAAGTAACTCCGTTAGCACCAACAGAGAGAAGCACATTGTGCCCTCGTTTACCTCATAAACTGCTCCTTGTAGATCATCCAGAACTATAGTTAAAGAGCACCATAGCTTAAAGTGTAGACCTAGCAGGGGACCAAGATGCCCCAGCAATTCCTAATTTATGCTATTCTTACAGACAGAAGTAAACAGTACTTACATGCCTGGCAAAGGGCTCTTATATGAATTTTCTTAAGTAACAAAGCTTTCCCCGTGGAGCCGCATTTTAATTAACCAAACCCCACTAAAATAAACACTGAACAAACTGTACTTGATTTAAAACTTTTAGTAAATGGTCCAACTGCATCAGAAGGATGACTCTTGCCTGAGCATTTGATCAGTTTTCTATCTATCTGCTGTTACTACACTGAATGTAAGATGGTCCTGTTAGCTCTGCACATTCTCTGTTAAAAAAATAGGGAGGTAGTTTTCTTCCACATTTAGTCTGAGTTTTAGGACTAAATGTTACCCAAGTCTGAGGAAAGTTAGTAGCTGTTCAGGTTAATTTTTCAGGGTGACCTACCAAATGGAAACCTCAATTGAATTAAATAGTATCCTTGTTTATCCACAGTCACGAGCAAGACGTTTCCCTTTATAGATGAACCTTTACATGTGTAAATATTGTCCTTCCTTGCTAGAGAAGCATACATCTCCAGTACTGAAACAGGACAGAAGCTTATTCAGTGGTTTTCTCCTATCAATTGAAAAGGGGGAGGAGACTGTTGTGCAGCTATATAACTTAACAAGCATGACATGGTTGCTGAAGAGAAAGATTCCTTGGAACAGACATAAGCCGCTGCAGCTGTAGAGACTGGGAGGTCTGTGGAGTGTCAGTGAACCAGCAGCTGCAGAAACAGCTTTTGGATAGCTACAGCTCTGCAGATCTTACAGGCAATCCAGCATGTATCTCTAAACCACTAAGGACATCAAAAAAGTTTATTCCATGATCAGTATAGCCTCACCTATTTAAACTGGCCACCAAAATTATTATTTTCTGACCTGCACAACTCCTCCTCTCTGACACTGTGCTCCTTTTTTACTCCACTGACAGACACAGTTTGCCAGATTTGCTCTAAGCCTGACTGGCATGTTTACTAGGATCATTAAAATGCTCTCTGAAACAACAAGCTAGGCTGAGATAATGGTTGTTCAAACTAATTTTGACCAATAACTGCAAGAAAAAGTATTTTTTGAAAGCACAGCATACCTTATGTTGCTCAACTTGGGCTTTAACCGCTTCACTATCAGTTGGAGCAGCTTCCCAGTCTGATGCAGTTTTGTCCATTTTTTGCAACCACTGCATCACTGAGGTAGATTCTTCCTGAATATTCTGCATTTTTGAAAGCATACTTTCTAGTTCTGAAATCTTTTCCTTCAATAAAACTCCCAAATCTTCATAACTGTGATTTACATCAGAGATGGCTTGTTGAACAGTTGTCAGTTCTGTAAAAGGAGAGATGCAAAAAGACTCTGTTAGAGGTTACAAGCCCTTCGAACAGTACTTAAATTTCAACAACTTCTAAACAGTACTCTGAGTTACAATAGCTAATAGTTCTCCAAATAAGAAGTTGCTTCACATGTTAAAGTTATTTCCAATTCACTCTAAATGTGGCAACACTACATCTAAAGGACCTAATGTAAGTTCCTATTTGCAAGAGCTTCTCACTGCACAGAAATCATCACTTTAATACACACGGGTACGTAAATGCCTTTCAGTCTTCCTAGCTGTTGTTATTTTAGTATTGTAAAGAAACAATTCTATGACAAAAAGTTGAATATACTTGACTACAGCTCAGTTACTTACCTGAGAGCCTAACATTACTGCAGTAATATTTTTCTCACATTCCTGTACCATTATAAATGTGTTTATCACCAAGAGAGCACCAGCAGGCAGACCATGTGCTAAGTAAACTGTAGTCAGGAGAACAGACTCTGCAGAGTCATGGTACGTGGCTATCCATAAGCAGGTACAGTGATACAAATACGTGTAAAAGGGGTATCTTTTACATGCCTGTTTGCATTTGTGGGTGTTGTAAACATTGGTGGGTGTTCAAAAGTTCCAAACCACATACACATGTATTAGAATTTTCTCAAAAGCCATGTGTTAGATTAAAATACCTTTTCCTGGAGACATTTACAGAAGTACGTTTTGATTCAGAAAACGTGGCCAGATTTGATAGGTCTTCAAAAAATATTCCAAGCAGGTATTCTTACAAATAATTGTGGTATCATGTCCTAGTCAATATAGTTGCCTTACATGATGGTAATGTGAAATTTTAGTTTAGAAGTGACTGCTACAAGCAGATTTATGTACGACATTTTAAAAATACTTACATATTTAACAGTAATTGTCAAGTACCTTTCTTTTAACACATCCTGAAGTTTTTACTGACCTTTATTTTTCAGGAAATCCTGAGTTCCTGGAGCTCCTCCATCTCCATTTAACATTGTGCCACCTGTGGATCAAGAGAGACAAAGTCCCATGCTTATCTGAGCCTTTTCCCACCAAAACCCCAGCACTGCATTTCCTCTGCAAAACAGCATGATACACAGCTCTTACTATAACATTAAAGAAATATCTGAATGCTGACCTTGTAATAGTGATTTTTTTTTTTTAGTTCATCTTTAAATAATTTAAGGATTTTTTTATGTTTTAAGCTGCTTCAGCCAGCTAGTACCATAAGTGGTACCACATACATGCAACATATGCATAGCAGGTGGGTGTGCACGTGGATGCACAGATAAGTATGCACATATTCATGATGTATAAGCAGTCCTAACGCTCACAATAGTATGCTAAATAAAAGACTATGGTGGACAAATTCTATGCCCTACCTGTGAGGCCTACTTTCATCCATGCAGCTAACATAATTTTCTTTCTCTCCCCAAAAGGAACCTGTTCCTTACTGCCTACTGAGAACATGGTTTTACCCAGTTGTGTCTGTGTATGGCCAAGGAGAGGGCTAGCTGGAAAACACTGAAACTCTAAGGAGAGCATTAAACAGCAAAGAAGCCCAGACTGGTCACTGCAGACACCACAGCCAAAGGCACTGCTTACTCAGGGCACCTTTACCCACCAGGGGAGTGGTTGAGTCACCATCCTTGTAAGTATTTAAAAGATGTGGAGCTTAGGGACATGGCTGTAGTGGTAGACTTGGCAGAGTTACATTAAAAGTTGGACTCAGTGTAAAGGCCTTTTCAAGTCTCAATGATTCTATGATTTAGCAGCACCAGACCTTTGCACAAAAAGTTCCTGATACCAGCTGGACAAATCCCTCCCTATCTTGCCATCAGCAAGACTTGAGCATATGCTCCATGACAGGGATTGCACTGTGGAGTCCTTACTGTTACACCTAAGTCAATACTGTCACTCAGAGGCAGCCACTCACACAGGAGTTCTGTTAATTAAACATCATTTCAAAGCCTCTGGAACCAGGGCTATCCAGGCTTTGTAAAGCACCATTAGACCACAGAGCTGGGGCATGTGGTCAAACCACAGAGAATTGCAAGCAGAATCACTTCCCGCTCTCCTGCACATATATATTCCCAAGTGAGCAATTAACAGATAAAGATTAACAGTTGCCTTGGAAAAGGCCATGCATCCACCCCACCGTATCAGCTGGACAGCGAGGACCACATTAGTGGCAGCTGGAGGATGGCAAGAGAAAACAAACCAGATAAGAGAAGTCACAGGCCCCAGCCAGAGCCTTGTAAATCTCCATGCTCCATTAGCTGGACTCCAGTATTTATAACTGTGATTAAGCGATACACAGTACAGCTCTTGTCTAAGAGGGCAAATACTCTAGTCTGGAGGATTATAGCTGCTTTTACATGCTAGTTATTTAATATTTTATCTGCATGCATAGGAATAGAGAAAAGGGCAGAGGAAGGAGCCTAAATATCTCCTATAAGGTTCTAAAGTGCTCAATTTAATTTCTAAAATGAAAACATCCTCCCAGTCCTTTGCAGATGACCAATGAAGGCCAACACCCTTGATTTTTTTTTTCCATATTTAGTCAGTTCAGGAATCAACTGAAAATGTGCTTATGGCCGTTAAGACATCCTTGGTAACACATGCCTTCAACCATGGCTTGGAATGATACTTAGCAGAATTACTGGTTTCTGTAAAACAAATTAACATTTAAACATTAGAGTATATAAATTCATAGAAATAGATTTGCTGTCTTTAAAATCAGATTACCAGTAAAAAGGATTTAGCTGAAGCTCCAGGCTGGAAACACAATTTGGGCCAGGAAATTCATGCTGGGATATGGAGCTGACTCCCATCTGTGCTGTTGTTTAAACTCAAATATTGGCTGATTTATTATTGGCTACTGAGTAATTATGCTATCATATAGCGATAAGTAGGTTTGCCTAGGCTGACTTTTTAGATAATGCATATCCTTATCCCACTTCTAACAAAAACTCCATGACTCTGCAAACCTTTATGTGTTTGCTTGGTGTCACACAGAACAGCTTTGTGGCCACTTCAGAGGTTATCTCTGTAGCGGCCAAGGTGGCAGGTACAGCAGTGTTTGAGAAGGCAGGGTTTCTATTCCATCCTACTTGCAGCCTGGGTGGATACATGAAGCACTGAATACAGACCAGAATACAGCAGTTTCTCACTATCTCAAGCTCTCTGGGGTGAGGTGAAGGCAACTGTGATACTCGATTTTGTTCGTTATCTGGGAATTACATACTGAATTAATAGCTTTATGACTTGTCAATCATTTACAGCAAAGCACTTTTATGCTGTTTTGGCAGTGTAAAGCAATCGGAATACATACTGAATTGCTACAGCAGTTAGTTTAAACGAGAGTCACAGCAAAGAACGGTCAGAAGAGACATGGCTAACTGACTTCTCACAAGCCACAACATTCAGAAAGCTAATCCAAAGGTGAAATGTATTGATTTTTGTCTTAAAGATTTTAGCAGTTCCTGAAATGTTAGGCTTACCTGATTATACAAATGCATACCTGATTTTGCAACTGCTCTCAGTTTGGCAGGAGAAGTCACAGCAGTAATCAGATTACACAGCAATGTTCCTCTGCTATTCATTTTCTGTATTTCATGTGCTTTTAATGTCCATTCATCTTTTAAGTTCTGGTTAAGACAGACAGCCATATGCTCATTAAAAAATTGACTTCAGACTTAAAAAATTTAGTGTAGAGAAAGGAACAACTTTGCTACTTGGGAATCCCTTGCAGTACATCCAAACATGCAAAGGAAATGGGAACGTAAATGCAGACTGCGAGCTGCCTAGTGCCATTTAACGGGACTGCTTACACCTGAAGTCTGGACTTCCGTGTTACTAAGAGATGTCCTATTTCCTTCAGCTATATTTCACTTCTCTGCAATGTCTTACCAGTGTATCTGCCAAGGGTTTCTTTAACTCCTCTGTATTCAGAGAGGGTTGCGCTGTTGGAATTCGCTCTGTTATCTCTTTTATCCATTTCTTCAATGATTCTACAAGGAGCTCAAAAGTATCCATTTGTTTCTGACAAGATGATACATCTTCTTCTCTAGACAATTAAAGGCAATTAAAGAATGTCAGTATTCCTCTAGTAATTAAACCAACAGATATTGTAATTCTGATATTGCTATTCCTAAATTCAAAGAATCGCAAAAGCTGATTTCATGGGTGTGAGCAGAATGTGAAAAATCCAGTCTTGCTGTACATGTAACTTATATGGAAGCTCTAATAATTGCTCCAGTTTTCATTTGCAGCCTGATTCCAGACAGTACTCTAAAGCAATTTACAGAAGCAAAGAAGTATATTCTATCAGAGAAGGGGAGAAGCAGGGGTTTGACAGAACTCCTGTGAATGTCACAAAATTTGAAAACTTACTTGTCGTTACAGCCCACATTAGAGTTCTTGAACCAGACTGACTAACTACAGAGGCATTACCAAATAAAATCTTCTTTAAATTAAAAAAACCCAACCCTCTCTACTCTGTGGTTAACTGCAATTTCTTGAGATTGCCTGCAAGAGGATAGCAGTCATGACAACGATCACACTGTATAATTAGTCAAAGCAGAAACATTTTACTTGTTCAACTTACTTTTCCTTTACAGTCTCCTCTACCTCTCTGAATTTCTTTGACAGAGCATTTACTTTTTCTAATACCAGTGCTTTATCACCAGGAAGAGCATGGACTGACAGTTCTTCAAGAAGCTGCTGCAAAACTTCCAAATCCTTCTTATGTTGTGCCAATTCTACACTAGCTTCCTGCAAAATAGCATTACATTCTTCAGTTTAGACTTTACAATCACTTGTTCAACATTTAAATTCTTGATTTTAGCTAACCAGCCGACTTGGGAAACAAGCATGCCTTATTTATTGTTCAATCACTTAGATGAGCTACACTAGAAATGCTCAACATATACAAATGGAGTGCTGCAGTACCTGCATATATTGAGACACTTCACTAACATCCTTTCTTGGTGCCTCTGTCTCACTGAGAGCCCGATTCTTCTCATCTATAAATGACTGAAGTTTTTCTGACAGACATTCAAATAACTCCACTTTAGTCTTCAACTCCTCCATTTTCATAAGCTTCTCTTTATGCTTGTTACTTGCTTGAGAAAACCGTCCTGCAAGTTCACTCATTTTAGCTTTCAGTGTGGATGCAGTGGATGGATCCGCTGTTTCCGTGAACTTCTTCACTTTTTCATTCATAGTGTTTATACTGCTTTGGCGACCCATAATGTCTTGTTCTAGCATCTGAAACAAGCAAGAACTACCTTGTATTGCTTATAATTAAATTTTAAGAAGTGAAACTCATCCACCATATGAAGCAACAAAACAGTACAGCTAGACCACCGGCATAGATCTATTTCAATTAAAAAAACCCTTATTTGGAGTTTCACTTCATGCAACAGTCCTCTGTTAAGTATTTTGAGTCCATTAAAGGTGCCAAACTAAGATTTTAATTGTTTCTTGAAATCTGAATTATCAAACAAGTGTTTTTGCTTTCACAGAATGATACTTACAATGCTTTTACTAATAATATCCTGAATAGCAGCAGAATTCAAAGGCACTTGATCTTGTTCTTCAAGGCTCTTTTCAACTCCTTCCATCCAATCCATCATTTCATCCAAACCATCCTGCACGCTTAGGGATCGTGTCAGAGTTATCTGGAGCTTCTCATTCCTTTCATTCACAGACTTGGATAAGTTGTCATATCTCTCTACAATATCATCTGATAAAGAGAAAATATAGTTCAATTTCTTCCTTTAGCCAAACTAGGCTTTTAACTCATTTTACCAGTTCTTATCAGGTAAGTGTGAGTCAAACATTGCCTATATCAGAATGAAGCAAAACCATCAGCTTTATTCAGTAAAAACACACAAGCAAAGAATATTAAAATAGAGCCAAGAAGCCCATAGGGCAAGGGAAATGAGAGACCAGCTTACAGCTGTACTCCTTAGCTTTTAGAAGCTGGTTCCCATGCAGCTCTAGCTTATGACAGCTGTTGACCACTCCCAAGAAACTAAATAGCAGAGTATTAAGACAGCTCTTCTACCATTATGTCTCTTATGTTATATTGTTAGAGCTGAAAGGTTCTTCCAAATGGTTCTTCGTTAGACCTTCAACACTTCTGGGATAAGCCTCTTAAAGGTACCAGCTCCATGTACCTCCCATGGAGTTTCATCATTGAATCCAAAGAGGTGAGGCCCACAGTTGCTTTATTTTGTTGCTCTGCAAGTTACTTACGGGATTCCAGTAAAAGATAAGTTTTGTGATACACATAGAGTGTCTTCAAATTTCAGACTGTGGTTAATATCATGCTGTGCTACATCTCACAAAATATAGGAAGAGTATTGTGTGTAGGTGGTAAGGTGTTGGTAGTGGCGAGGTTTTTGGCTTCTGTAAGAATAGGCCTGGGGCTACTCCATGGAAGAACACAAATGGTTCCAGCTGGCTCCAGATGATGATCCATGGTACACAGTGAAGCTCCTCAGCCAAGCTGGTGGTGCCTCAGGAAAAATATATTTAAAAAAGGGAAAAACGCTGCCTAGGAGTAAGAAGTGAGGGAAAAGAAAGTGTCAATAACAGCCCTGCAGACATAAAGGTCAGACAAAAAAGAGGGGGGAGAGGTGGTCCAGGAAGCCTATGGAGGACAATGCTGCAGCAGATAACCGAACTGTAGCACATGGAGGACCCCATGCTGGAGGAGGTGGGTATTTCCTGAAGGAACTGCAGCCTGTAGAGAGCCAAGTGGAGCAAGATTATCTTGAAAAATTTCATCCTGTGGAGAGGACTCGCACTAGAGCAGGGGAAAAGTGCGAGGAGGAACAGCGGCCGACAGGAGCTGTTTATGGACTGACCATAACCACCCATTCCCTGATCACCTTGCACTGTTTGGCAGGGAGGAGGTGCAAGTACTTGGGAAGGAAGGAGTGATGGTGAGCCTGGGAAAAAGAGTGAGGTAGGTGGAAGGTGTTGCTTTAATTTGTCTTTGTTTCTCAGTATCAAAATCTATTTTACTTGGCAATAAATGAAATCTAATTTTCCCCAAGTGAATTCTGTTTTGCCCATGACTGTAATTGGTAAGCGATCTTCCTGTCTTTATTTCAACACATGGGCTTTTCCACCTTATTTTCCATCACCATTGCGTTGGGCAAGGGGAGAGAGGGAGTGGTTGGGTGGGCATCTGGCAGCTAGCCAAGGTCAGCCCCACCAGAGACAGTTTCTCCAAGTTTGAAGGAAATAATTCCTTGGCTAAGCAAGCTTCAGATAATTGCTTGGGAACAGATAGCTGGAGTCATGTTCCTTGAACCTGAATGTGCTCCTTCTTTCTGGAGAATTTATGATCCTAAGCAAAACACTACCTCTGGTTTGCACACCATCTGTATACATGGGAATTAAAAATAATCCTGAATTCTAGGAAAATAAAAGAGCCAAAAATAAAATGACAGCTTTTAAATGAAAAGCATAGGGATCAACGTCAGAGGCAAACAAACAATGAAGTCACTGTGTTGTAATAGCTTATAACCACACAAAACATGGACTTGAACAGTGACACAACAATGTGGAAACTGTATTTTTTCTCTTCCAATACCTGCATGCAGAGCCAAGGGATAAAAAGAGATATTAAGAAAAGTAAATGTTTTACCCAGTGTTTTATGAATCTCATCTTTGTCTGGTGTCAACTCTCCCCTTGTATCCAGCAACACTTCAGCAGCTTTTTTCAGCTTTTCTACAGCAATTTGGTGATTAGACACTTGTCCCTGGAGAACCTGTAAAACTCCACAATTATCATTTATTGCTTTTAATACAGCAACAGTTACACATGCAAGGCTTGAGATATGCCACACAACCTAAACTCAGCACTGGGAATAAACTAACTCATTTTGTGACCTCTCCTTAAGAAAAGTCTTCAGCTGTAGCTATGACTGCTGTTGACCTTCTGGCCCCTGTTGTAGCTTATTCATCATTTTTATCTTCTGTTTTACAATACTTCTCTGACTCAACTGATTTCTTGCATGCAACTTCAAAATGTGTATTTTGATTAGCTGTTTTTAAAGACCACTTGTACAGACTCATATACTATCCATAAGAAAAAGAAATATATTTGTCAACTCAGTATCAGAGAATAATTCAGGACGAAAAAATATACAGTCAGCAGTAATTACACACTCACTATCAGGGGTATAGACAAAGGACCAGGCTGATATCACAGCATAAACAGGAATAGCCAGAAACAAGTGGACAGCCTTCACAGTTTAGGAAGCTCCTTGAGCTCGTGGTTTTTTAGTGTTTTTTCCTCGAGCTAGTGAATTTTGCCTAGGTTTGTCCATCTAACCAAGGAACACAGGTTTAGACACTAGCCCTACCAGAGTCAACAGAGAAAGACAGGAAGGCCAAACCACTTCTGAAAGTGGCTTTCTCTCTCCAGTGTATAAATAGTCTTAAACTATTTCAGGCCCCTGTGCTAGTGTATATGATGCATCTTTGTTTTGATTCACTTGAACATGCCCACAATGAAGGGACTTCTCATTTATTTTTTGATACACACTAATTCAATGAACATAGGACTGGAAAGGTAATCCTATCTGCCCTGCCAAGACAAAAAAGTCATGTCAGTGCACTTAGCACTGGTATCCAGAGCACAACAGTATGCCAGAACATAGTATGTCTTGCTGACCCACTTGCCACAGTAAAATTCAGATAGACCTGAAGAGGAATTTTCCTTACACTAGAGAAATATACTGTACTTCTGCAGGGGGTGGGGGGTGGAACAGGGGAAAAAAAAAAAAAAGGAAAAAAACATATAACAGAAAACCTTGTTTGCTGACAGAAAGCAAGGAAGCTGATGGCAGAAAACACTGAAGAATAATCTGAAGGACAATTAATCCCCATAAAAAGATTAGACCCCACCGTGCTGCCAAGGTCTGTATCTAGCTGGATTATCAGCTGCATGTGTTGGCTCCAAGGGACAGCTTTAACTTGCAACACCTGACTTCTTCAAAAATACTCTTTGTTTTGCTTTCATTAATTGGCTTTCTTTCTTCAGCCTCCTGTTTCTTCTCTTCCTTTGAATCTTCTGACACATCGTACCCTCTCCTTTCTTCCCTGCTCATATGCAATGAGTGCTCTTTTGTGTGGCAAGTAATCCATGCAGGCGTTTCATAAAGGAACCCGAGTACTCACTCCTTTTGTATTACTTGCATGAAAATTGGGATTATAGAGGATATAATTCGTTTTGGCATAAGGAACAAAAGGTTTAAATGAAGCTTCAAATTGTAACTAGTGTCATTCCTACTTTTCTAGAGCTTGGAAGCACAAACACACCTAAATTATTCCACTGTTAGGAGTTCAGTTTACACTTTTAATTTTGTTGTCTTACAACATCAGTGTGATTTATCTCCTCTGATGTGTCATGCACCAAACTGTTGGGCAATTCCAGTGGCAGATTTAAATGATAAAAGGTAACTACTGCTCAGGCTGATGTAAGGGAAATGGTTAAAGCACATACTTTCCAAGAGCCACTGACTATCATTTCTCAATAGTAAACATATCAGACCTGCACTGATACTTCACAGAGCACAGACATAACAGGGAGGAAATGTCTGATAAAAGCCTTGCTCACTGAAAAATAAATAATTTTTCATTTTAATTACAGTACAGATGATGGATTGTGTTTACGAAATATAAGAGTCAGTTCAAAGATGACATACTGTATGAAACTTTATATAGCTCATCTTATTCTTGGGTTCCTAAAGCCTTCTGGAAACCTACATTTTATGCAACTAACCAGAGATTTACCTTCACAAGCTCCCTCAGTAACCTGTCTTGCCTCTGCCAGGACCTACATTAAGTTGCGACTTACTCCCTCAGCGGAAAAAACCCAAACAAAACACAAAACAAAACACAAAAAACTCCCACCAATTTACTCTTTTTCTGTGCAGCACAAATTTGATTATATTCACTCTCTGCAGGGTATACCGTACTAGATACAACTGAAGCAGGCAGACCAGTCCCATTGCACTGCTTATCCAGTATGATCCCTTTCATAATGCAGTAACACACAAATGTGAAAGAAAAAAAGAAAAGTCACAGACAACAAACATGAAATACTCTATCAGGATCTCAGTCCCAAGCCCTACTCTGATAGCAAGCTGTAATCACTAAATTTTTTCTTAATTCAAAAACTTTCCAGATTTCACCCTAAGTGAAATGAAACACATCTTGCTTTCACCACTGCTAATGGCAGCTTGGTCCCCTCATTCTTTTTTCATCCTAATGCTTTTCAGGTAACACTCCAGACAGCTGAATTTCAGAGCTATAAAAGTTCCACGTCCACGTGCAAGGCAAGAATTTGGCCTGCAGCCACTTGGATTATGCTGAATTATCCTGTTTTTCAGACAGAAAGCAGTTCCTTTTAGAACTAAAATACTTAGGCTTTTTAAAGCTTTTCACCTTGGTTTCTTCTAGTTGTCTTTGGAGATTTTTGGGATCCACTGCAATTGGCTCTGACAGTTGTTTGTTCACAGCTATTTCAGAGGCCTGGAGACCTGACAAGAGTCCAGATGAGGCATCTTCATAATGCTGGTATTTATCCACCAGGTCTTTAAGGTTATTTCCAAGGATGCTACACTAAAAGAGTAGAAAACAAACAAGCAGATACTCAGACATTAAACTGTGTGCTGCATTTCATACTAATCTCAAGGTCATATTCTCCTTCCTGAAATACTGCATGATTTTTTCCTGTCATCATTCCACTGTCTAACTGATTTCTGAAATAAGGCACATCAGCTGGACAGGCTTCCCAGTCTGTGCTCTTCAAGCATGATTTCAGATCACTTCCTTGATGCTGGTGGGAACCTGGAATCTAATCCATTGTACCAGAATGGGAAAAACTTTAGGAATACTTTTTGATCTATCAACATAAAGGTTCTTTATGAGCACTCTAACGTCAAAAATGTAGCCTGTGGAAGCTGTGCATTTTAAAAAGATGAGAATATATGTGTATGCTCATTAAAATACAGACAGCAGAGCATTGCTTTCACAGATACCTCATCTGCATAGTGAATCTAAAGTGATACAGCTCAGTACTGCACATATGCTTTGTTTTGGTCACTTAATGTCATCTGACCAAGCTCCTATTAGTCCTATATGCTAGTGTGCCCTAAAATGTATACAGTGAATCATCATGTAAAAAGGTCAGTGGCACTCTTTCAGCCTTTCTAGAGAAGGTTTCACGTGCAAAATCTGATTGTATCAAGCCACAATGTTTATAAACAGTTACTTTAAATGTTTATATTCTGAACCTTCCATACACTATTGCTATTTACGTGTGGTACTTTGTCTCCATCTGGTGGGCAAACATAGAACGGACTGATTGACATAACCAGTTAACTGAGAACTGACTTCAAGATTGCTTCAACATATAAGCCTATAAAGTCATGTGCATATGTACAAATATATACATAAAATAAAACAAAGAAAAATATTTATTAAAAGCAAGAAGATTTTGTAAAAGGCACAATGTTACTACAAACCCATTTACAACTTGGAAGATCTCACAAATCATGGAAGATCTCACTTTTTAAAATGTGTCTTTCAAGACTTGATTTAATAAGAAAAGTCTAGGTTGCTCTGCATATGTATGGTCAAATATTTGAAGCAGGCCTATTATGCTGTGCTAAATGTATACATGGAAGGGATAGAATTTGGCAAGTTGACAAATCTGAGACCACAAATGAAGTTGCTGGCACAGGATTTTATGTGCATAAAAGTAACATCTCTGAAAATTTTGCTATGAATTCTTTACATTCACACTCAAACTAATCAACTAAATCAACTAGAGGAAATATAATGTGTTAATACAAGTTTTTAGCTTCATTGTTCACATTAGTTAAGTCAGAAAATGAAAATAAGCTTCTGTAAATGAAGAGCCTTCTTCACAAACTGAGCAAAAAGTGTTTACATTGTTTTTGTAATCAAGCGATCAAATCCACGTCTTTACAGAATTTACATTTCTGAGCAAGAAAACATTAAAGAGATGAAAATTCCTAGACAAAGATGGCAACGGCTGCAGACCAACACTGTTTCAGTGGACAATGAAGCTCTACTAAGGAGTCTGAACCTACAACCTTAGAAACTTATGAAATGCCATAGTCTAAAGTTACTGACAGCAACTGTCCCTTAAATGGTTCAATTAATAATTATCTCAAAGTTTACAGTTCCAGAAAATTATCAATATTGAAGAACACTTTGTTGTTTTTTTGAAAACAGCTGGAAAGTTGGCACGTGAGATCAGCTGGTGATGTTTATCTAGTTTATCTAGTTCTGCCAGACAGATTCCATATGTGAACCTGGCACAGAGAGGTGGATTATCTTCCCTCCCTAGAGTACATGGAGGATTTTGCACTGCTAGTTTCCCAGTAGTTAGACTAAACTCAGATTGTTAAGGATAAAATGTTTTATTTGGCAGAGAAGTGGAGAAGAATTGCTATCCTCAAATTACTACGTTCTTGCATGCCTAGTGCTGACAACAAACATCACATTGGGACAAACTATTTCAGGGTAGAAATCAAACTGAAATTTTGAATGTTAAATAAGCGGTTGTGGGAAATATCACAAGGAACATAAAGAAATGTTATCCATCTAAAAATGTTGTAAATAATTTTCACCCCAAAACGTTACTCAGACATTTTGTACCGTTGTAAACGCAGAGAGTTTGTTTAAGGCTGGAAAGAACAATGAAGAAATCTGGTCTTCTCCCTTATAAGAAAAGTTAGAAAATGTACTCCATTCAAGCCTTACCAATAGTCTGGTCCTCAACTGAAGCAGATATCCTAGAAAAGCTTCTAGTTCTGTCACCTAACTTTAAGAAACAAAGAATTTTCAACTTCCCACAGTATTGTTTTGTCAGCTGACCACCTTTAATGAAAACTGCCAAATCAATTATAGTAGTCTTTCCTACTCAGTATAAATAAAACTTACCTTAGTATAGAGAGATTTGAAACGATCTGAAGCATTGTCCAGTTTATTTTGCACTTCAGTGTATGTAGCTGAAGTATCAATACCATCCTTGTCAACCTTCACACCATCTCTTTTGCTACATGACCTTGCAGCATCTAAAACTCTTTGTCCAGAAATTGTAATATACCGTAAATCACCTTTGTGAGATATAACATCTTCTGAGAAACTCTTCTGCCTTTTCAGTTTGATCATAATACCACTGAAGTCAGAAGCACCTGCCTCCAAATTGTCAAGTTCTTGTTCTGCCTGCTGCAACCAGGTTTCAAATTCACTGTAGTCTGCATCAAATTTTTCAAGCTCTTCTCTTAGAGAATGAGTTAATTTCATTTTCCGTTCTGACTCAGCTAAAGCAGTCTCATACTGAGCCTTCAGTTCCTTCATGTTCCTTTGCATCTTGTCTTTTTCTTCAGGGGAAAGGTAGTGCCCTTGTTTCTCAAGCAGTGCCTGAGCAGACTGAGTTGCTATTATGACAGCCTGCTGCTGGGAAATAATTTTCTCATGTTGAGCCTGAAAGAACAAGAAGAATAAATTATGACCAACACCTTCTCAGATGGTTCCTTAGAAATGATGAGTAAAACAAAGTCCATCAAAATGATAAAAAGATTTTCTAATTTTCACATTTTTTTCTTTGGAAGCATCTTGTGAATAATGTAAGTGAAAGCATGACTCCTGGTAAACACATTTCTGTGCAGTTTCAGAATTTTACAAAACATCCAATGGTGATTTTAGCCAGATATACAGGCCCTGACCAAATGGCAATCTTCAAATACCACTGGAACTTGGAAATACTAGAATATGTATATATCACACACTTTCCCCTGTATTTCTAAAAGACAACTCTATATACTGAAATTAGGCATTATCCAACTCTTTAATCTTTTTTCCTAATAAAGATTATTTGCTTACTACTTAACATTTCAGGTAGCATGCTTAGTGTAATCAAAAATTTCCTAATTCCCTTTCTCAAAATAGGTTTAATCAACTAAAGCATTTATAGATAGGCAACTTTCCTATCAAAACTTTTCCATTTCCTGCTACATATTTTGTAGCTACTTTTTCAGACAAACAGACCAAAAGGAGTGAAAGCATCAAACATTAAAATGAATACAGATATTTCCTTCTTATATTGAATGAACAAACATTATTATCCTTGGTTTTAATTTAATTTTTCAATTTCAAAAGCAATGATTCTTAACAAATATACTTGGTCATAAACCAGGCTCTTTTGACATTAAAAATTGAGACACACTCTATGCACGTAAATTGTTTCCATCTCATAAAAATAAATACTTAAGCCCCAGGAACTAGAACTGTATGCCAAGCAAAAAAATGTATTTGAAATATATATTTTTTTAAAGAACTCCATTCTTGAAGGTCTTCTACTCCCATGTAAAATAGCTAAACAAAATAGACTGGTATGCTTTTCTTTCTCTGAGTACAGTGGGCAATTATCCTCTAGGCAATAGGTGCAGAAAAGAACTGTCAAAAAAAGTGGAAGTAATAACATTATGTACACGAAACCAAATTATCTTATTTTCTTAAGTTGGCTTTATTGTTTGTTTCTGCGTTGCTTTTTTATTTCTTCAACAAAAGCCATAAAACTGAGCCCTTTTTGTTTTAAATGCTTGCAACTATCTTACCCAGAAAGTCTGTTTTTAAAATGCTGCGCTGTGGTTTTAGGTAACTCATCCTTGTTATAGAGAATATTAACTATACGATGTGTTAGAGAAAATGAAGATTGTAATTTCAGCATACTATTATTTGCAGCTATTGGCAACCAGTGTTCAAAGGGAATTGCAGGGAGTTGAATCATTTGCCTATTACAAAGATTTTCTTTTTTTAAAGTCACATAAAGGGTATGAATTTATGTTGCTGCTTTTTGCATTTTATTTACCTGCATTAATTTCTCACTAAAAAATTAAGAATAGATTCATCATCACAAATCTTAACATTCACATTGTAGAATATGTCCTTTTTCTTACTCTGGAGGAAACAACCATAGGAAGAGCAAAAAAAGTGACATATTACAATACATCCTGCAACTGTGCATCTCTAACTTCCTAGTGCTTGTTCCAAAGTCTGTGACAGAAAGGATGAGACTGAACTCACCCATGTTGAATAAGGACTGACACACTTAGCACCTAAATGTTGAATAACACAGTAACAGTACCTTGACTTTCTGATACTGCTGGTTCAGATTATCATCTGTTCTTTTTGCTAGTCCATCCACCTGACTTTCAAAATCTTGCTGAATTTCCAGCAGGTTACCATTGACATCATCCTCCTCTTCTTCCAAAGCCTTCTCATCTCCCTCTTCAAAGTGTGTTCCATTCTGTTCTAGCGCCTGCTTAAATTTCCGGCCGTGCTCTGCTTCTTTATCCACATTTGATAACCAATCCAAGAGATTTTCTATTGTATTTTTACTTTCTTCCAGCTGCTCTATGGCTGCAACCTACATTGAAATTTCAGTTTCAGTTTAGAAATCTTTGGGTGCTACAAAATAACATATGCAAACAGATCATTTAAAATATATTAACGTTAAACAAAATTCTGTTTGATGATTATCTTGCCAGGTTTTTTTATATGGAAAATATATCAGCTAACAGTTTATTAGTCACCCAAATAAAATATGATTTTAATCTCTCTGGCATATCACACAGAATCACAGAATGTTAGGGGTTGGAAGGGACCTCAAAAGATCATCTAGTCCAACCCCCTCGCCAGAGCAGGATCAGCTAGAGCAGGTCACACAGGAACGTGTCCAGGTGAATTTTGAAAGTCTCCAGAGAAGGAGACTCCACAGCCTTCCTGGGCAGCCTGTTCCAGGGCTCTGTCACCCTCACCATGAAGAAGTTTCTCCTCATGTTTACATGGAACCTCCTATGTTCCAGCTTGCACCCATTGCCCCTTGTCCTGTCATTGGACGTCACTGAGAAGAGCCTGGCTTCAGCCTCCTGACCCTCGCCCTTTCCATAATTATAAACATTAACAAGGTCACCCCTCAGTCTCCTCCAAGCTAAAAGAGACCCAGTTCCCTCAGCCTTTCCTTTTAAGGGAGATGTTCCACTCCCTTAATCATCTTTGTGGCTCTGCACTACACTCTTTCAAGAGGTTCCCTGTCCTTCTTGAACTGAGGGGCCCAGAACTGGACACAATATTCCAGATGCAGCTTCACCAGGGCAGAGTAGAGGGGGAGGAGGACCTCTCTCCTGACCTACTAACCACCCCCTGCTAATACACCCCAGGATGTCATTGGCCTTTCTGGCCACAAGGGCACATTGCTGGTTCATGGTCATCTTCCTGTTCACCAAGACCCCCAGGTCCCTTTCCCCTGCGCTGCTTTCCAACAGGTCAGTCCCCAACCTATACTGGTACCTGGGGTTTTTCTTATCCAGATGCAAGACTCTACACTTGCCCTTGTTATAGTTCTCCCCGACCAACTCTCCAGCCTGTCCAGGTCTCTCTGGATGACAGCACAGTCTTCTTGTGTGTCATCCGCTCCTCCCAGTTTTGTGTCATCAGCAAACTTGCTGACAGTGCACTCTGTTCCCTCATCCAGGTCGTTGATGAATATATTGAATAGTACTAGTCCCAGTACTGACCCTTGAGGGACTCCACTAGGTACAGGCCTCCAACTTGACTCAGCTCACTACCCAATCATCCAGACCACACTTCAGTAATATCTTGCAATACTAATCCCATAAGACACATGAAGAGATTGAATACGTGTATGAAATGGTTAAGTAAAAACCTTTTCTGTTTCCTGCTTAATTGCTGTTGTCATAGCTTTATCCAGTTCTTTTTTGGACTCTTCTGCCTTCTGGCTAAGGAGCAAACACTTTGTCTTAGCTTCATTTAGTTTCTGTTCAAGAATAGTCTTGTCTTCTTGTGACAACTTTTCTCCATTCTCTTTCAAGAAGCTTTCAGTATTTTTCACAATCTCTGCCAGTCTCTGGGCACTCAATCTCATGTCTTTCTGTATCTCCTTTTGAGAAAAAAGAAAGGAAAGTGGAGTAAGTCAATTATTCACCAGACCTTTCTGATTAACTTTACTGGAACTACCTCTGTCCTCAGAGTAAACATCACACTGGTCCTTTCTAAGTTGGGAGAACACCTAATACTAAATTGTGGATAGGATTATTAAAAAAATTAATTCAACTACTGACAATGTTGTTGCAGCTCACTCTGTTGTTTGGTTTTTTTTACATTGCAAGTCAGTTGGCTTCCACTCCTATTCAGACTGAGGCCATTTTTTCTTTGTTTAGCAGCTCAAATACTGTATTTCTATGTACACCAAAGGAAATAGTTGGGGTTTTTTTAGATATCAAGAGATAAAAGTAAATCTGCTACACTGTAGTTAGTAAGGTGAGCCTCCCGAGTAATTCCTTTCTGTTAATATCCTAAAAGAAAGCCATGGAAAGTAATGGGACTGCATAAAAGTCAGAAACTTGTAGCCATCTTCCCCAGGTGGAAGTTCTCTGACCTGATCTATAAAAGACCTTCTTTAAGCCCTCATTCCCCCCAGAGATACCCTCTACAATAGTGTCTACAAGAGCTAAGACAGCAAATAAGCACTAGACTAGGCAGTCACAAACAGCTGATGGAAAAAAATGAAGCTCAGACTGTATCAGTTCTTCACCCTTATGGTACCCCATTTAGGCCATAAATTCCCAAGACAGGTAAGTGATATTAGGAGGTACACCGGGGGTGTCTGGTATCTTTCCACTACTGTAAGGAGAACTTTGACAAACTGGATGCATTGCTTTGAAGATAAATTGAGCAAGGTAAGATGAAAAAGGAAATTGTCACCTTTACAGAGTACTAAAATTTGGAGTTCTACAGTAAACTGCTACTAGGAGAATGAGGAAAAATAAGAGTTAAGAGTACCAAGCCCTTTAGTCCTTTTGCTACCATAAACTCAATTAGTATTAGTCAGGACAGAGTACAAGCTCATAGATGACAGGATACAGCTAAAATGCAAGGTCTCAAGAGGAAAGCAAGCAAACTGAAAGGGCTCTGTTACACAAGGACACTAAAGAGATTGCAAGTACTAGAAAAAACAGAATTCAAACCAAAACAAGAGTGAGGCAATGGAAAGCCTCAGGCAAAAGAAAGCCTTTCAGCAAAGTTCTTCAAAATACTGTGTACAGGAATAAGCATTCCCTGATAGCCATTAAAAAGCTGGTTAAATTATTTTAGCATAATAAAATCATGCTTGTTTATCACATTTGACAGGAACAATCTGAAGTTTATACATAACAAATTTCATGCCTGCTCCAAAAGTGCTTCTTTAAATGTCTAGTACTCCCTATTCTAGCATCTCCTATTTTGATAGCTTCTTTTCTCTCGCTGGCACATACTGGACTGTATTGATGTGCAGCAGTTTAAATGCATGCCATTAAGCCTTTACTTTTTGGTAAGTCAAACAAATCTATTTTACTCTCCTCTCACATGACAAGTCTTGTTATTAAACAAGAGTCTAGTCACTCTTCTCTGCACTCAGTCTTCTCTGACTTATCTGACTAGAATTGTGCATACCTCCTGTTTGGTCTGGTATTGTTCTAGCTCAGCCTTGCTGTCTCCAATAACAAGAGACTCTTGCTGTCCGATGAGTCGATTCTCAGTCTGTGTAAGCAAATCACAGATTTCTTGCAGTTTCTCTTTGCATTCCTGCTGCCGTTCAGCCACATCCTATATTAGAGCCAAGTACAATCGAATAATAAACCCAAACCATCCTCACTTCAGGGACTAACAGACATTCTAATAGCAATTACCTTTGAACATCAATATTGCAAAACAATCATTTAGGAAGTATGCTGTAAACATGATAGCAGTGGTACAAAGAACAAGATGAACATACAAAAGTAATGGATAAACCTCAAATAAGTTGTAAGTAAGAGACCATGTTTGATGGAATTGCCCAAAGAAGTCTGGCCATGCACATATGTGAAAGATGAAATCTCCAAACGAGAGGAATGAAAATCCGGTCTCTTAGTGGCTTGAAACCTGTCACAAACACTATTAATTCTGAAAAAAAGGATATCAAAACAGAGGTTAGTTGTGACTGTGAGTTAGCTCTTGTTGGTATGCATAATATGTTACCTGAATAGAAAATGTTGACGTTTTAAGCAGTAGAAAAGAACAAAACATGCAAGCTCATTATTGTTTCTAAGTCATAGGAAAATTATCTGTGCCTTTACTCAATTTTGTTTCCTTCACAAAATATGGTGGAAACAAATGTTCTTAGAATGGCTAAATAATACAAAGTTTCAGAATTCTAAACCACGTTTCACTATGCATAAACTGAGGGCTGAGGTAGGGATTCTGAGTCTTAACAGTGCTTTTGTGAGAGAAGGAGATGAAGTTACACCGCAGTTACAATCAGCCGCCATTGACTCTACAAAGGCTGGTTATGTTTGCAGCCATGCCAGCTGAAGAGGTAACTGTTCCAACTTGACTCATACCTTTCTCAGTGCCCACGCCTAGAACTGCAAATATTTATCTGATTTACTCCTATGTTAATCCCTCTAACCTGCCTCAGTCAAAACAAGCTATAGTAGCAAGGGTTTAAACAAATGTGGTCCTTTGGCTATAAAGACCTGGAAAGAAGATCACATGAACAGATGACATGGCAAATTAAAGGAAAAGAAGATCTTCAGGAGGACAGAAGAGATGAGCAAGAGTAAATTCACTGATCAATACAGCTGCAGCCAGAAGAGTCTGCTGCTTGCTTTAACTGCTGATGTAACTACTAAACACCTCTGAGAAACCTGAAGCAAACCTCTCCCATTCCTAGAAAGAGCAGACCTGGTCACCTCAGGCTGTACTGATCCTAATGCCCCAAACTGTGTCTGTCTGTAATCTAAGGTGCTATTTCTGTGACTGCACCAAATAGAGACAAAAATGACAGTTCACCAAACTTGATCAATACAATCTTTGTAGAACTAGGAATGTAGCTGTAGTAAAAACTGAGAAGATAGGAATGCACTTAATACTGCATGCTGGTAGTAAATTCCTTATCCATAGACAGAAACTCAGCACACATTCACACAGAAAGGCAAACCTTCTGATCACCCAGCTCTTGTGCTGCCTGTAACCGAGTCTCTAAACTTTCCACTTGAGATGTTATTGCTTCCCATACTTCCTGAAAAGATTTCTGTGTGGCATTTAAGAGCCTCAGCAGCTGTTTGCTCTGATTAGGAGAAAGGTCTTGAGCATGTTCAGAAATGAAGAACTGAACATCAAACGCAGTGGACTCCAGTTGCACTTTTTTACAGCTGAGCTCTGCAGCACCATTCTGTAAATGAAGAGAATAAAATGACTAGCAATAAAGACACATTCAGTACAAATAAAACACAAGTGTCAATACCCTCTTTTCTTAGATCTCGTTCCAGAACGTTTTTGGGAGACAGTTCAACCCCTGTAAATTGAAACTCTGTGTCAGAATCATTCTGACATATTCAGATATGGCATTTGAATTTGTGCATGCTTTGCTTCTGGGACAGTCCATGTCCTTGACCATCTCTGTTTCTTTGGTCTCCCATGGATATCTGAAAAACAGATGACCTTCAGCTCTGGAAGATTTATGGCAGATTAGGTTTAACATGTCTAGGTTCCAGGTCCAGAGACACAGAAATGTTAAAATATTCCCTTGAAAGTACTCCTGCTCTTAACTCCACAGAGAGAAGCGCCATTCCCAGCGGTGTGGCAAATCCTGCCCCTAGCTGTGCACTCTGCAGCCCCTATGACATTACCATGCATACTGGAACACTGTTGAAGCACAGCAAAATAGAAGTCATTTTTGTCTTTCATACATACAGAGATGTATGAACTTTACTAAAAGATTTGATCTATTTTTCATGGATCATTTCATAGAGTGTGTAATGAAGAGGCTTTTTATCCTTCCCCATTTTCTGTTCTAACATAGAATAGATCTGGTAGGTAATTAAACTTCAGCAAAGATTCTGACCATTATTCATAAAGATCCAATTTTAATCACTGAAATATTAGTATTATATTCAGAAGAAAAAGCAAATCAGTAAGATATTATTACTGAATTATCAAGTAATTAGTTCTAGCCATCTGTTTAAGTGATAGAGGTTAATGAGCAGGCACACCAAACCTAGCTGGTAATTTGTAAATGGCAGCAACATTTGTCAGATGTAGCAACACACACCATAAAGCTTACTTTAAATAGCTGTAAACTTTTCTTCATCTCTTCTATATCATTAGTGTTCACTGCGAAGTCATTCATGACTTTACTGTTCTCTGTGATCCAGTCTGAAAATCTCTGCAGTTTGCTTAAAAGTTGCTGGTGTGATACCGCAAGCTTAGACTAGAAAGGGAAGTTGTATATTTATTTATGCCCCTGGTGTCTAGTCACATTTTCTGTTATATGAAACAGAATCGTACACGTATTTTTATATTAAGATAAAACAAAATAAAGCAAAACCAAATTCCTTCTTTTTAGCCAAATTACCTTGAAGAAAATAAAGGTGAAAAAGTACACTGATAAAAACGTACCATTTCTGAGTCAACAGCACAAACTATTTGTTTTGCTCGTTTCGAAGACGTATCACAGACCACCACAAACGCTTCCTGCAAATCATCGTAGCTTATCTTTAGCTCTTTAAGTTTCTCTTCAGGAATATCCTTCTGACAAAACTTTAAAAACTCTTCTGTCAACCTCATGTCCTTTTTTAGGATAATTGCAAACGTAGCCAGTCCTGATTCAAATGACTACAAAGAGAATATATATACATAATGCTTTAAGTTAGTAAGCAAGAAAATTTGTAATAAAACATTTAAATCTGAACTACTTTAATTATATTTGAAAAAATTTTTTTTTTCATACTATTACCACTAGTCAAATAATTACTAGCAGGCCATTGCTACATGATGTTATGTGTTAATATAAAATGTTTTTACAATCCTTCCATTATCTAGAATGTGCTTGTTAAACAGTCTGAAGATTTTAACAAA
>JAAGNO010001537.1:57859-88693 GCA_033439905.1 Ceryle rudis | reverse complement strand
TTAAGTTAGTAAGCAAAAAAATTTTTAATAAAACATTTAAATCTTAACTACTTTAATTATATTTGAAAAAATTTTTTTTTTTTTTTTTTTTTTTTTTTTAAATCTAAGGGCTTTCCTAACACACATCACGGAGGTACAAGCATAAGGAACACTTTATTTACCTCTAGTTGTTCCAGTTCATCCTTTAGTATTTCCAGGTTGTTACTAATAGGCTGCTGGTTATCTAGGTGGCTTTTCATATCTTGGAGCATTCTCAAATGTCCTCGCATTTTCTCTGTTAACTTTAAACATTGCTGCATTCCACTGACCTGAAAATCAGTTTTAACAATAAGGTTTTCTAAACTAACAGAACTGAAAATAAGTACTGAAAGTCCTTGTTTAAATTATAATTAATTTTTAGTTTATCATTTAATTTTTCAACCATTCTTCCAGTTTAATTATTCTCTCCAGCACTTGGAAGGACTCATGCAATTCCTTTAACGCAGGACATGTAGCACATACCAGCTGCTGTTACTTACCATGCCAGTGGAGGTGTCTTCCAGGACTGCTTTTGCTTTGAAAACAGTCTCAGTAAAACCTTTGGATAGGCTGTCTGTCTTCCCAGGCTCCTGGTCATTTCTCCAAACAGCTGTGTCATCTGCCAGTGTTTCCTCTCTAGCAATTTCTGATCCAAACTCCGATTGTTCTGTTGAGAAAAGAGTACAAAGCCCACCGACTTTGCCTTTACCCTCATGTTCTGCGGTGATAACAGCGATCTGTGAGCGAGTAAGCAAACCACTTATCAGCTCCTCCAACTTGCTTGAACTTTCATCTCCAGATAAGATTTGAAAAATCTCCAGAAGTTCAGAATTACTAAGTTTTGGTAAAGGAGCTTGCACATCTGTTTCACTCTTCCTTTCATTTGGATCAACCGCCTTTTGCCTGCAGGATTCCTGCTTCAGAATATCACGAAGAAGATCAGGACTTCTGCCATCAGGCCAAAGCAATGAAAGAGCGTCAGTGTCCTTTGGTTCTGCACACGGTGTGGTAAACATTAGTGCAGTTCTAACAGCATTGTTTATTTGCTCGAGATTTGACCCACTAGATGTGTCAGTCCCAAGCTGAGTGCTTCTAACCATTCTAAGTAAATTTTGCATTAAAGTTTTGGTATCGGAGTAACTCAAGGGTTCACCCTCCTGCTTGCAGTAAACATGTCCCATTTTCAATTTCCTTTGTAATATATTCTTTAAGTCTTCCATTTGTGTGTCAGACATTTCTGGGGATTGTGAAATACTTTCCTTTACTTGAAAATCTTTGCAGGGTCCCATTTCCTTTTGTAATGACTCCACAGACATTTGGTTTTTGAAACCATTTCCAAGGGAAGAAGTCTCACTGGCCATTAAATTTTCTCCTTTTGTGTTTTTCAGCATCTCATGTTCTCTCTGGGCACCATAATTCAAGTCATCCCCTATGCCGCTCAGAACTGCAGAAGAATCATCAGTGGTATGGGTAGGACTCCCAGAAGGTAGCATTTCACTCCCCTCCCCTGATACTTCAGTATCCTCAAAACTTCCTAAAGCATCTGCTTTTACTGGAGAAAAATGACTATCGCTGCTGCTCATGTTTTCTGAAAGGTCTTTAAGAACACTGTCAATATTTTGACAGATAGCTCTCTCTGTTTCTTCAGTTATTCTCATTTCCTTTGGTTTCAATGTATCAGTTGGGGCAAAAGAGTAAGTGTTAAGATCACTTGAATGTCTTTCTTCCCTATTTAGCAGAAAATCCTTTTCAGTTTGTATATTCTTTTTCCCTTTTTCCCCATCCTCAAAGCAACAGGATTCAGTTTGATCCAGTTCTGAATGGCTGCCTTCTTTTATGTCTGTTGTATATTGTTTTAAAGAAGCGGAAATGTTAAAATCTCTCTTAAATTCATATGATTTCACATCACCTCTAACGTCAAATGAAGCCTGATCAACATTGACTTTTTCTTTACTTGAAACAAGAGTTTCTCTATCAGCTTTAATTACTGATGCATCAAATATTTCCCCAAGACTTTCCATCTGAATGGGACTTTTACTTAGCTCCGTGATACCACATTCCTCCATATTTACTCTATTTTTATTTTCTGTAAGAATTTCAAAATCTCTTCTTAGTTGCCCGTGCCCCCAAATGGTGACTGGACGTACTTGGCTGCTAAGTGAACTATCACCATCACTTACATAACACATATCCATAAGGAATTTATTATCGATTTGGGATGAACTCTCCTTCAGCTGTTCCAAACCAGCCATATCATTAAATAGTTTTTCCTTTGCAAGTACCACTTCTCTTTGTCGTTGCCCATGATTTGAATGTAACACTGAGTTAGGACTATTGTTTGTATTCACACTATCAATAAAACATTTTGAGAGAAGCAAATTTCTCTGAGCACTTTCATCATCAGTATCTTGCTCTGTAATTAGGAAGGATGTAACACCAGCATCAGATGTCACAGTATCACCAAGAAGCTGAGAACTTGGAAATTGTTCTTTGTTATTTTCTTTACTCTTACAGGACACCCATTTAGTATCAAAGGTATTGTCAGCCTGAATAGGCCCAGTAGTATCTTGTGAAATGTGTTTACTTTTGACACAAGTCCCATATTCACCTTCTGTTTCCTGCTGTCCGTCTTCTTCATTTGTACATGCAAGACCAACACATTTTTCCTCAGAAACATCTGATGCAGATTCACATTTTCCTGAGGACAGATTTCCATTTTCATGGTTAGACTGGAATTGTAAAGTATGTCCTGTCTTGTTGCCTAAACAATAGGAACAGTCAGCAAGATTCTCATTATTTTCATCACTATTTTCTCTGTCTCCCAAGGAAATTAACAGCTGGTCACCTTTGTTTATACATTGATGATGTGAACAAAAAATATCCATTCCTTCATCACTGTCAGAATCAGTGTCAGAGTCATCATAACTACCATAATCTTCCTCATAATGTTCTTCCTCCTGTGTACCTTCAGATTCATCCTCATAGGAGTCACTTTCTGCTTTCATTTCTTCTTCCTCACTTCTGCCTTGTACTTCTGCTTTATACATCCATAAAGAACTAAGACCTCCCTCCTTTCTTCCTTGACTCTCCAGAGTAACTGCTAATTTTTGCTTCTTTTCTCCAAAGCTCCCTCTTCTTTCCCTTTCCTCCTCAGGGATTCTTTCTTTACTTTCAGCACTTCCAGAAACAATATTTATGCTCTCAGGTAGGCCTGTCAGGTTTACATGGATGCTCTCTCCGGCATTAGTTGCAAGTTCTTGAAAAGAGCTGCTCTCTTGTCTCAGGGTTAATGGATCATCTCTCTTCTCTAGAAAACCTAATGGAATTGATGTTCCAGACAATTCTGGCTTTAGTGTATCATCATCCCTCAACTGCAAGGCATCAAAACCATCATCACCTTGAGGAGTGCCATAGGAATCATCTTCATCAATTTGTGAAGTATCAGAGATGTCACTGTCATCAACATCTGCCTGAGGTGTTTCATAGGCATCATCATCAGACTGAGAGCTGTCACCTTCAGAGGCTACCTCACCACATTCATGCTGCATGCAGTTACTTTCAAACTGTGGGATGTCGTCACTTCCTTCTACTGATGAGTCAGAACTACTATCACATGGCAGTAATTTGTCGAATGTAAGATTGTTTTCTTCCACTGCTAGGCTTTGTGCTGTGCCATTACTGTCCCCCGCAGGTGGTCCATCATAAAGAACAGTATCACCACCCAATGAAGGTCTGCAGTGCATGTCTCCACTGCCTTGTAGACACAGCTTACTCCACCAGTCGGTACAATCCTCTGAGGATGGCCTGCCACATACAGGTACATTGGTGTAGTCCTGTAGAGGTTGCTCACCATATTTGTTATCTTCAAACCGTAGTGGGTCACTGCATTCACTAGCCAATTCAAATGGAAGTCTATATTCAGTATCTGCACTGATGGCTGAACCAGAACTTCTGTGGTAATGGTTTTTTTGGCTGTTATCCAATACCACACTGCTATTGTCAGTTTGCAGTATGTGAGGCACGTACTTTGTGCACCTTTCCAGTTCCTTCCAGGTTACATTATCTGTCAAATCTTTCACGCTCAAGGAATTTTGTACAGTTTTATCATTCCTGTTTTCATTACCCAGACTGTCTGCCATATAAATCACCTCCTTCTCTGTTTCTGAAATAAAGTTTGGATTTGAATCATTTGGAAGATATCCTTTAATGTTTCCTGAACTTGCCTTCTGAGAGTTATGCTTAGACAGTTCTGTCCACTCCAAAACCTCTGGAAAACCTCTGAGTGCATTTCTGTTCATGGAATCTTGTGTGCTACTTACTACATTTCTAAGATCTGTAGGGTTAGTTGACAACACCTCCTGTGTATATTCTGATAGCTCGGTATCAATAGCATTGCAAACACTTGGTCTACACACATTGAGATCTCCCTGTAAAGATATGCAGTTCCCAAAATCTTCAATCTGATTTAATTTCCTGTTATTAGAAGTGTTCTCATCACCTGAAAAATCATCCTGAACACTGCCTGGGACATTATTAAAGTGGACACTGCCAGTCAACTTTAGCTTAATTCCTTTTGGGCTTAGGTATTTGTTATCAAACTCCTTTTCTGACACATCAGCACTGTCGCCAGCACTGTCACCATCCAGCAACATATTGATGGCTTCTTGCAATTGTCCATCATATAATAAAAGTCTTCTTCCGGTGTTTGCATCCATATAACTATTTACCATCAGATAAGATACGAATAATTTCTTAGCTTGATCTAAATTACGACATACAGGGTCTTCTGTGCTAGAATCTTCATGTTCCTCGTCACAGTCACGAGACACAGACGGCAGGAATTCATACGTTGATAACCATTTTGCAGCATTTTTACAAGGGAGCTTTAACTCTTCTACACTGGGCATTTTATCTGGTAAAATCACATTGGTCAAAACAGATACAGTATTGCTGTCTATTATCCCCGATTGCGCAGCCTTATCTAGACTGACTATTTCACAAGTTTCTGGAATGTAAAGCGCAGCTATTTTCTGTCTATCATTTAGTATTTTGAATGCCAGCTCATTTGTTATCATCTCTTGGTGCAAAGAGGTTGATATGGGGAATATTTCACCAGTGTGAGGCCAAATTAGTCCAACAAAGCCTCTCTGTGCTTCTAATACCAGCAGTGCACTGCTAGATGATATTAAGTTGCATTGTACAGCTTCATCAACAGTCAAACGTTGTCCTGAGTTTGGACAAAGGATTCCCCCAGTCTGAACCTGACGTGTAAGGATCCCACAAGCAGTGTCCTGATCTATCACCCCTTGTCCCATGGCCTCTTCCACAGTCATTCGCTTCCCTGAGTCAGGGTCAATTATACCTCCAGACATTAACTGAGAACTCAGGAGCCTGAACATTGTTTCCCGGTCGATGAGTCCTTCATGGGCTGCCCGCAGAATAGTTCTCTTCCTTCCACATTTGAATGTGATTCTACCTTTTTCTTGTGGTTTTACAGGTAGGAGTCTTAACCCTGTTTCTTCATGTATTATGCTTCTGTGAACCATCTGTTCAAGGGAAATCTTCTCAGCACAGTTGGGGTCTATGAGATCTTTACTCGTGTCTTGTCTTTCCAGAAGCTTTGTATATAACGTTGGAGAAATCAGGTTTCTCTGGAAAGCATTCTGCAAAGTCAGGTTTTCTCCAGTAGATGGCAAAATCAAGTGCCCACTTGCAAGCTGATTCTCAAGAATTTTAATAGCCAACGGTTCTGAAATTAGACCTTGTTCTAAAGCTGATACAACTGGAAGATTTGATAATGATGCTTCTGAAATAAGCTTCTTTGCATTACTTAATTCCTGCAACTGCAATAGAGTCTGCTCATCCAATAAGGCATGATCTTTAGCTTCTTCCAAATCATAACATACTCCTAATTCTGGAGAAATAATTCCAGAAAGGATCAGCTGATTCTCGAGCAATCTAGTTCCAGTGTCATAATCAATAAAACCTTTTAAAATAGACTGAAAGACTGAAAGGACTTCTCCAGTTGTTTGGTCAATGACACCAGCAATGACTTTATTCACCTAAAAAGGAATATAGAAGAAAAGCTATCACTATCTTCAGAATGAATTTTAAATTTTCTTTTGATTTTGAATGCATAGTAAGCATAAAAACATGTACTTACCAAGCCCGGAGGAATGCTGTGAATGTTAGCAGCTCAAATGCGCAAGTGATCTATGTCAGTCATTCAACAGCACACGATGTGATAAAAGATTTAAAAATCAACATGCATCTGTGAATCGAAAACCTATGCTTTGCATACACAAATAGGGTTAGTGAAAGACAATAGAAGAAATGATTGCAGAGTGAGCCAATAGAACATATACCTGAAAGGCAAATTTTCATGCTCTAAATGTCTGTGAAAGGTTAGAATATTCGGAAACAGTATGTGATTCAAAACAACCATGCTATTCATGTTTACAGCATACAGCACTTCTGTAAATACACTCGACAACATGGAATCAGATACTCTAGCACCAAATATTGCATTTAGTTTGCATGGAAAGCGTGAAGTCAGTTTGGCAACATTATCTGAACTAATTACATAGGCATTGCCTCTATGTGTATCTGAGAAACTCATCTGCAACATAATTTTTGAGAATTCCATATTTAAGATTGACATCCATTGACAAATATATTTGTAGTGTCTCAGAACTAATCACGTGATGGGCTCCCATTTTCATATTCAGATAAATCTGAAGAAAAATTGAAAATAAATCTAGGACATTTCTAAGTGATATATGGGAGAGATTAACAGGTTATTTTATGGTGTCATTTTTGCAGCAGAAATACAGACTTAACTAGCGGTCAAAGAATGGCTTTTAAGAGAAGAGTTAAGAGATGAATG
The DNA here is from genome assembly GCA_033439905.1 of Ceryle rudis. Classification (NCBI taxonomy): domain Eukaryota; kingdom Metazoa; phylum Chordata; class Aves; order Coraciiformes; family Cerylidae; genus Ceryle; species Ceryle rudis. The sequence goes on along the minus strand of JAAGNO010001537.1, from coordinate 81,789 downwards.
ACTTGTTTATCTTTCTTCATGCAAGGCACACATTATTAAGACTTCACAAAAAAAATCTGATAAGCAGAATGTTCATATGCATCGGTCAAATCACATACAGTATTTCATAGCAAATGCACAAAAACTTCAGTCAATTAAATCTCAAGTTTCTTTACACACTGTTAATTGCAGCTTCTTCTTTTACTGATCATGTGTGGCTCCAAATCCATACAGTAAATCTCAAAAGACACTGCAATGTTAAGTTTCAGCCTTGTTACCTTTTCTTCCATCTTTTCATCATTCAGATACTGTGCTTCCTGCAACTGCTTCAAAGTTTCATTGGATAACAAACTGTAGCTCTCCTGGAGGGATCTGACTTGCTTTTCCATTTCATTTTTCTCTTCTTCTGTCATTCTATTAAGAAAAAAAAAAAAAGAAAAATGGAAGGAGATTTCTTTGAGTAATTTGTAACCTGCACAAAGTGATGTGCTTACCTCTACGTAAAAGGGGGGGGGCGGGGGGAATTGGTAAAAGTGGTCTGAAAAAAAATAAACTAATTATGAGGATGTTCAAGAAAGCTACAATCTGCCTGTAGTCATTCAGGAAAAGAAATTACATTAAGCTAGAATTTATGCTGAACTATCACTAAAGCATCTAACATTTTATGTGCCTTTCTGTCTGCTGATTTACCAGTCAAGACAGATAACATCCAGCAAACACCTGAGATACCTCAGCAATTCAATATCTTAAAAAATCTGATTTCAGAAACAGATGAAACAAACTTGTGACATGTAAGGAGTAAATTAGTACTTGAACTATCTGTTAATTATTTTGACTTCAACTGAAAATCACTATTTAATGTTTTCTAAGCTGACCAGAGTTAAATCAACTTAGTCAAATTCTTGAAATAAACAAAACTGCAACAAGCTTCCCCAAATGGGGGAATTATAAGACTATAAAATTAAAGAAAAAAACGTCATATTTGTACATTAAATATAATTTCAAGTGTAAGATGAGGATAATCTTTTTTTAAGCAAACAGTATGCACTGATTCAATTCATTGATATTATTTCAAAAATAAAAAATAACATACTTGTCACTGTGCTTAGATAAAAATGACTGAGTAGTCTGCAGAGCTTCTGCTATTTGCTCTTTCTTGGTTGACATTTCATCCAGGGAAATCTGAAAGATAAAAAGAAAAAAAAAAAAAGTGTGTTCAAGACTTAGCTATATATGTATATAAAAAGAAAAGCAAACAAACACCACAGTATTTCTATCGGGGACTAAACTCAGTAAGAAAATATTTTATTTTTTTTTAATATTGGCTACTGCTACAGCAGTATTATTTACTATGTATTTGTATCATTTATATACGGGTAAGTCATTGCACTATGCTGTTTGGTTAAATCAACAGTTTGTGTTAGAAAACTACCAAGCGAGACAAGAAGAATTTATTTTAAAATGTTATGTATTTGAAAATTAACCAATCATTTAAGCCTAGTTGTTACAGTCGGCACAGTTTAAAGCAGCTTTATAACATTGTATGTACAATGGTCACGTTCAAGACGTTGCTCACCAAGATAAGAGATGGTAACTTTTTTCTTTTTAAATACCAGAAGCCCACAGAAATTCAGTGACTGAGACAAATACAGTATCAGACACTTGGAAAAAAATGAGTTACTTATTAATATTCTCCTTGCTATCATTTCTGTGTCATCCACACTAAAGCACTTGTTCTGGCAAGAGGAACTTGCAAGAATTTAATCTTTTGACTCTTCTGAGAAACTACCCACAGTCAATTCAGAGAAAAGTACTTGGATATATAAAGGCAAAGTATCAAAGGGCAGTCTCGGACTTCATTAGCAAGCCCAAGATATGTTCAGTGTTGGTGCTAAGAGAACCCTACCAAGGTACATGGGCCCTGAATTCACCTGGGTCTGGACACAACGAATTCTGTCCCTGCGTGCATCACGTCAAAGGGCCTGAGCATGACCTTGAATAGTCTCCCTTTGCAATCACCACCAGTGAGCCACAACCTCAATTGTGCTGCTTGGGCAGAAGAAAGCAAGAACTGTATTCACTACACAAGCAGGTGATGTGAGCAGGCTGAGGTAGTAGGTGGGGTCATGGGCTTCACTTTGCTCGGGAAACTGGCATCACTGCAGCTGTTGTGTTTGCACTGTAACTACTGGCACCAGATTCTCCACCCACTCCATTGCTACACCCCACAGCAACCCCAAACCACTGTGTGAAATGTATTTCAGCTAACATTAGTTATCAAATCACTTGTCTGTGTGTTTCTTGTCAAGGCACCTGTACTAGTCAATGCACACACAAGAGCAGGTCTCTCTGGAAGACGGCACTACCTCACCAGACTGTTCCACGAGGGAAAGAAACACCCTCAGCAAACGCCCACATTCCACAGGCTGGAGGAAGTTGCAGCAGATAACTCACGGGTAACTCACCGAGGGCTTGGGCTGCTTGGAGAAGATGACAGCCATAGGTGCTGTGGTAAGAGACACTCTAAGGTCTTGGGCGCTGGCACAACGCTCACAAAAGTTTGCACTGTTGTCATTAACAAGGGCAAAAAAAGACCTGCATGTCTTTGCAAATCCTGATCCTAACTATTAGTGAATGACTAATCAATATGCTCAAATCAATATAAGCTTACTTCCTCCTATAGATATAGGGACAAACTCAGTAACAGAATTAGCAGTTGTCCTCTATGAACAAGCAGTGCTCTGGGACTGGTGAAGTGTCTGACAGCAAGCCTGATTTATGCACACACTGCTCCAGTGGCTCTAACTGGCACCAGAAGGTGCGAGCAAAATAAAACTTTAGGAACAGGCTGCCAGGATGGCCAAAATCACGTTTACATGACCACCCATCCAGCCCTGTACTGAGGGATGTGGAAAAGATACTGCTCCATCTCGCTTGTGCTCAGTGTGCAAGTAGACCTTCACCTACTGAAAACTTTTTAGGTGTCGCTAAGCTATTTTGTGGGACAAGCCTGGCAGGGAAGCTGTTAGAAATTATAGGAAACTTCACAGATGGGAATTTATGGTCAGAGTTACAACTGTACACAATGTATTTAACAGGTACATCGTCAAAGGCAGCAAGACGGGCCACTCCAACAGCCTGTGGACTAGTGTGATGATCAAGTGTCAGTCAACTGTCAGTTTTGACTATCCCATAAGAGAACCCCGCAGTACAGCTTTTTAAAAGCATATCAAAAGAAACATGGCCCTCAGGCCCCTCTCGCCAACCCTCTTCTTTCCTGGTGCCAGTTTAGAAGTTACTAGACTTATTCACTGAACTTCTTCCTAACATGTTTGTGTCCCTAAACATTGATGTTACTCAACCCTCCGCTCCAACCAAATGTGAAATTATATCCCTAGTAAAACGTGGTGATTTGATGAAAAAAACCCAAACAATAAAATGACAAAATGTACTGTAAATCAACACAAAAAACTAAAAAGAGGAAGTGGCATTTTGCCAAAAGACATCTGTGTACCTGCTGCTTAGGCAAATCTGTCTTTTCAGTCTTTTCTCCTTCTTCTTTGCTGAGTGTCTTACTGAGGCTTGACATCCATTTCAGCAAATCCTCAGCTTTCTCCACATGTTCTTTCTTTTCTTCTTCCATTGATTTCTGATGAGCAGCGTGAATTGTAAAAAACATGCAAATGCAAATTGTTGGACTATTTAATATTAACATCCATAGAAACACAATTCTACCACAACAGCAGTATTATCACATAAAGCGATTTATTTTTATTTATCACCGCATGCATTCCTATGACACTGATGTAGGAACAAAAATGCCACATAATTACAGATATTAACAAAATATTTCTTAAATGATTTGTAATTATGATTACACGCTTATTCACACGTGTACATTCACTATAAAATGACTGATAGTAAGAAAAAGCATAGCTTCCCAGCCATTACTCAGCAGATAAAATCTAAACAAGAGCATATAAAGTATATTTGAATTGCTGCCTTTGCATTACCCTCAGATGTGCATCTCTGCAGCCAGCATAGGATATTAGTATTTTGCAACCTATGCACATGGATTACTAAATTACAGTTAGGAAGAATATATTGCTTTTACGTCTACAGTAACAAGTATGATAAAAATAATACACTGAGACATTTAATCTTTTTGTACACAGGAAAATATATTTATTTTTATAGTAGAACAACTTATTAGCAGTTTGAAATTTATCAATACTTACAAAAAATGCTTAAGTCCTTCCATGTATCACAAGTAAAAATGAAGACATTTCAAGAGAATTTTTTTCTAATTTCAAATGTAACTACATTTGCCTATTAGAGCATGAAAACAATTCTAAACAAAAAGTTATCTGAAGTGAGAGAAAAAATTAAGATATGTAATTTTATGATGTGAGTAGACCACTAAAATAAAGGAAATACCAATGTGAGAAAAATTACTTAAGCATTTGTGTTCACTGGACGGCAGATTTAACCCTTGTATACTTTATTGCCACTTCTGTGAAATAATATCCGCAAACTGATTTGTAACATCAAATTAAGTATCAGGTCACGTGAAATACTGCACTGTCTTCAGTGGCAAAAGGGCAATCCCTTTCAATGTTTAATATAAGCATCTGATATTTGTTTCACCTCTATCTACCTCTTTTGCACTGATGTTAACTTCAGTGACCTCAATATAACTTCTGACTTACACCACCCACCTGCAGACAGTGTCACGCAAGACCTTCAGGTAAAGACTGAACACAGAGTCTGTACTTTGAAATGACGAATCTGCCTAAGTTTACCTACAAATTGCAACTTTGTAACAAGCAATACCTAATTCCAGTTTCAATTAATACTTTATACTATACAGTTATATGTACTATATAGCTTATACTATATGAATTCCAAGTTTATACTAGTTAGTGGATTGTACTAGTCAGTTTTGCAGCAACTCCTGATGATGTTAGGAAACACCATTTACAACTTTCCATAAAGTCCACCATAGATCTTTTCCTTGACTTGAATGGACTTTAAAGCATGCCTCAAAATGACTACTAAAATCTTTGTTCCATTATGAATTCTAGTAAAGACTGGAAATTCCTGTTGCCATGGGTTGAGCTGCTTCTAACAATTGCAACCCAGCATGGCAACCGAAACCATCTCTCTCTAAAACTTCTTTGTAGGTTCATTTCTCCTTCTCTTTGCTAAAGCAAAAGATCCCTTTGCTTGACTCAAGGTATAGCCCAGCTATAGCTGTAGGTTTAGTTAAAGACTTTTTTCAGGACTTTTCTGAACCTCAACAGTTTTCTGCCCTGAAAGGAGCAGACTGTGGGTCTGTCTAGAAGTTTAACTTCGGTCAGCTGTCAGGCAGTTACATCACATCAGAGACATTGACATTTAATAGCATTAAATTCCTCTGCAATATATTCCAAGTGAGCAGCATCAACAGTTTTCAAAGTCTCTTCCTCCAAGAAAGAGCTCATCTTTGCAAAGTCTTCTTTCCTAAACCCTTCAAAGTTTTGTATCCCTCAAACATCCTCTCTTCATTACCATAAGTCTTGTCATTTTCTTGGTTTAATGCTGTGATTTCAACACACTTGCCACACTGCTTGTTCTTCACTATCTGTAAATAGGAATATTTTTGACACAGTGAGTGGTAGATCTGCAGGACTATGCTATACATAATTCACTCCTAAGTCCATCACCAGAGAAACAAAAGAGTGAACTGGAATCTAAGTCCGATAGGAGAAATGTCAGCATTTGAAAGTAGAGAAATGAAGTGAACTCAGGGCCATTAATGTAATGATACAATGGTGTATGTGAAACTGCATTTCCAATGCGAACTTTTAAAATAATCTGTTTCTTAGGTATTAACAAACCTCTTCCAAAGGTCTAACGAAAAGCCTTTTGTGTCATATAAAAATGAAGGGGTTCCCTTCACCAAGATAAGAAACATTATAATACAGAATAGCGATAATGTATAACTAAACCGACAACAACAAAAAGCAACCATACAAAAAAATGTAAGAGTAAAAAACCAGCTTTAGGAAGGCAAACCTTCACAAAACATAGTGTGTACCTCCAGGGGATGCAGTTTTCTGTCTTCTCCGTGTCTAATAGTTTGTCTGGAACTGTGTAGGTTCTTATTTCTCTATCCCTTCTAGATGTTCCAGAGATTTGGCTGATTACAAAAGTTACCTTCAACTGTACACTTGCTCGAGAAACAGACTTTAAAAGAAAATCTACAGTGACCGGTTTATCCTTGACACGTGCATATGTACCTCTCTCGGAATCATATCGTCAGCGCTCACGCACAGTGTCTCTTCTTCTATCTGCTCAGATTTAAAAAATGATCTCTCCTGGTTCCGCCTTAACAATGGTGAGCTAGGCTTTGCATGTGGAGGAAACTGTTCACATTCTCTAGTTGTGGTGTCGCTCAGGTAACTGGAATTATTCCTTCTGCTCTCACAGCTCAATTTAACTCCAGAAACTTGGAGTTCATTATTTTGCTGAACTTCATTCTGAAACACAACCCTGTGTTCAGTCTCCTTGACCTGCATGTCTGTTTTCTGTTTCAAGCTCGCAATAATGCGTTTCTGCACTTCCAATTCTTCCTCGAGTTTCCTACACTTCTGCTGATAGTCCTTTTCAGCCTGCTTCCCTTGCTGTAGCTGTTCATGACATTTCTTAAGCATTTCTTGAAGATCTTTCACTTGTGTTTTGTATGACATGACTATTTCCTCAGCCATACGCTTTTCCCGATGAAGAATAATACATTCTAATTCTATGCCAGAAATGTTCTTTTCTTTGATGGCATGGGATTCCAGTAATTTTTCAACATTTTTCCTATATTCCTCTGCTGACTGTTTAAACTTAACAGATTCTTCCTGAAACAGAATCATCTTCTTGCAAGCCATTTGTTCATCCAGTGTCTTCTGATGGAGTTCATCCTGTAATTTTTTTAATTTGTTACTTAGCTCTTGTATATGATCTTGCTGTAGTTGCATCTTCTGCTCACTTGCTCTCTTCTCCATAGTTAGAGCGTGAATTTGGGCATTTAGATTTTTTGTTGCCTGGTCAATGGCTAGGGTGGAAGCACTCTGTTGATCACATTTTTGTTTATATTCACCAGCTAAGTTTTTGGTTTTTGCTAGATCATCTTCCAGGCTTTTGATTTTACACATAAACTCTTGTTCAATTATTGTTTGCTTGTGCAATTGTTCATTTGTTGCACACAGTTGCTCTTTGAAGCCATCTGCTAGAGCTTTTAATGCATCGTTTTCCTTCTGAATTCTTTGTTTTTCTGAAGTCACCTTCTCTGATTCAGACTGAATTTGCTTCATCAGTAGTTTTGTTTCAGTATTCCATTTATTAAGGTCCTCTATCCTTTTTTTTAATGTTTCTGACATCTCATTACTTTTGGCTAATTCATTCTTCAACATCTGAATTTCCTGCTGTTTTTCTTTCTCTACTTTTGTGTTTCGAAGCAACTGTTCTTCAATTTTCTTAGAAAGGTCTTGATGATTATTTGCTTCTCGTTGGCATGACTCTGCTCTGTGCTCAGCTGCCAGCTTCTCTTTTTGAAGAGAACTGATTTGGAAATTTAAACGTTGTATAGTGATTTCAGTTTTTGTCCGTGATCTCATTAATTCCTCTACTTCTCTTTTTAGCTCTGTCTTTTCTTGCTGAACAGATTTCAACTCCTCCTGATAGTTCATCTTAATTTGCTTAAGATCTAGAGCTTCTTGCATCACTTCTTCAGCTTTACGTGTGCTTCTGTGTAGCTGCTTGTCCATTTCTTTCAACTGTTGTAAATATCCCTGCTCTGCTTGGTCTTTTTCCTCCAACTTAATTTTAAGGCATTTAAGTTCATTATTTACTTTATCTAGTTCTTCTTTGAATAAAAAAGACTTTTCTTCTGTTGACGATTTCTGAAGCTCGATTTCATGCAGTTCGTATTTCAGGTCTTTAATAGTTTTATTAGCTTTTTCACTAAAAAGGGTTAGCTCAAACACCTTCTCAATGTTCTTCTTTAACTCTTTCTGAATGCTTTCTAGATCTGTATGACACTGCTTTGCCTCTTGCTCAGCCTTGGTCTTCTGAAGACAGATCTCTTCCATGTCCTTTTGTTGCTGCTTCTTTTCTTTTTCTGCAGCTTCTCTCAGTTTAGAGAGCTCCTGTTCCACTTGGAATTTTTGTTTCTTTGTATCTTCCAACAACTCCTCAAGTGTTTTTACCTTTCCCATGAGTTTTCTGTTCTCGTCAATTTTGCTATTTTGCCGTGCCATTAGATCTGAATATGCCTCAAGCTCTGATGCTTCCTTATTCTTTAAAATCTGTAAAAGAACAAGTTGGAACTTAATTTGGAACTTACTACAAAAAGTTACATATTTTGTAATACAGCATATAAAACACATTAGAATCCTTGGAAAGTAGAACGGAAAATACTTACTGATATATATATATGGTATGTCCAGAAAGCAGGACAAGAAGTTCCCACCACCATCACCTTCTCTTGACGCAGTAAGCTTCAGAAAGTTATCATTAGCCAAATACCTTCACAGAGACATCCACGAAGCGAAGAAGTCCTGATGCTTCTTACTTCAAGTGAGATGCCTCTTAGCAGTAAGCAGCATCAAACAACAGCTTGCATAGGCTTTTTATCCAAACAGATAGGTAGAACAGTGAGCCAAACACTACACGCAAGAGTTCCCAAGGAGAAAGTGGCCTTCCATATCTGGATCAGTTCAGTAGGAATCGGAAGAAGGATTTTATGCTTGCAAGCAAAAATAACACAAGAGAAGTTTGGAAATTGCCTCCACAGAAAAGAAACAGTATCTAGAGCTAGAGCCAAGATGCATCAGCTCCAGAAAGAAAAGTACTTAAACCCCAGTACCCCTGCGGTCCACAGTCCCAATGCCTCAGCTGGGGGACTGGTAAAAGGACAGCTGCTCTGCAGTGTAGACACAGTTAGAAGTAGAAACACAGTAATTAGGAAAATCCTAGTGAAAACCAGTCTGCCAGTAGTCCCCATGTGTTGGCAGATCAAGGGAAACTCTTATAAGCAAGATGTGCATTCACCAGTAATAATATGGTTGAAAACATACATACCTTGTCTTCATCAGCACTATGATAGCATTAGTTACCAAATGTGAGCTAACATGACGCAAGAACACACCTATATTCCTATGATCATACAAACATGGCATGAAGGGTAATTATAACAATATTTTCGAATAAACAAAATGTTGGTTTAGATCAAATATACCAGATTTACTTATTTTTCCACATGACATATTAAGCTTATTTCCTGAAAGGCTAATGCAAAGGCAGCTTCTCCAGTTCCTCTCCCTATTTCCTGCCTCACAATTTTGAAGAGACCCCAATGGATACAAAATATTTAAATTGGTTTCTTAACAGATCTGCTTTTATGCTTCCATAGACACAAAGTCTAATGTGTTATGCTTAGAAAAGAAGAGCTAAAAATACAGATACAGTCACAAACTCTATCTTGTTAGCTTCCATTATTTCTAATCAACGTGGCTGAGCATCAGCTGGGTAGATAAAAGGATGCTAATTTAATAAAAATGCAAAATAAACATTAAAAATTGTCCAAGAACTTAAAAAAAATCAAAATGCACAGTAATTAGTATATTATTAGCATATTCATTGTTTAAATTATGTTCAATTAATTTTAAATCACTTGATCTTGACGTATTTTGAGATTCAAATGTTGATTTAGATTGGTTTAGAATCATTCTTAAATTAACTGTTTCATTTGCTTTGCATGAATACTCTGGTACCTTAAGAACAGCTGTGCTCCTTCTCTCTTCATTAGTATTGCCTCTTTTTTTTTGCTTTTCTTTTTTTTCAAGTAAGGCTTTTTCCCCTGTTTTTTCACAGAATGTTTTCTGTAGTTCAGTGTTTTCTTCAGGTACCTTTGTGCTATAACCCTTATCTCTACTGTCCATTTCTGCAACCAGCAATAAACCTTTACATTTCTGACCCTGTTCTAACTTGTATTCTCCACTCTGCTTCTCCCTGCTTCTATTTATGTTGTCCAAACCATAAACCTTATCCCGTGATATTTTCTTCTCATTTACTTTCTCATCGTGACTCAAAAGCTTTTCTGCTAATCCATGTTCTGATAATGGAAAATAATCCTCTTTTCCAGAAATAATTTTTGAGAGGACTATATTTGCATTTAGATCACCAGCATTTCCTAACAATTCTGTACCTAAACTTGGATCACTCTGCACTGGTGACACTTCCACATCTAACCGGTAAGATTCAGACACTGTTGCTGCAGACTGATTCTCTGAAATATTTCCCAAAGAAACAGACAAAATTTCTTGCATTGTACTCTTGGCTTCATTTAGATTTAAATGTGATTTTTCTAGGACTTCGTTTTCTGCTATGGAGCAACTTTTGTTCAGAGCTGCTCTGTGCAGTTTGCTTGTATCCCATTCCACACTACCAGAAATGCCTGGATCGCTCACTGACTGCAAATGTAACTTGGCTTTTTCACTTCCATTGTGCACTGCCAGCTCTCTGAAAGAGGATGCAACTTTCTCTAAGGTTGTTGTATCCCTTACACCTGAAAGAGAGTCGCCTTTTTCACAACACGCTTGAAACTCTCTGTCTTCAGAGTTTAAAGTATTATGGCTATTACTTTCTGCACAACAATGTTCTTTACACCGACATTCCAAATGAGTCCTTGGTGAAAAATGCTGCTGCTTGTGAAGGCTGATATCCAGGGCACGAGTTCCAGTTTTTGGAGCAACATCATCTTTCTTCGTTGTTAGCTCAAAATCAGTTTCCGACTGTATCTCACTTTCTTCCTTTGTTGAAGTATCACTCCCTGACTTTCCTGATTTTTGTTTTCCTATGGTTTTGTGTATCATTTCCACTTCAGGGAACTTCTTAGATACTCCCTCTGATTTCCATCTTTCTCCATTAACAATTTGCTCATTTAACATTTCACCAGGATCCTTAGCCACACTCGCACAGATCTCAGGTGAAACAAAACAATCCTTTCTAACATTTTCTTTTTCTTTACTTTGGTCAATAAAAACATTTACATTCTCTTCCTCTGTATATAGCTTATTATCCCTCTTGCCAGTAATGCTACTTTCTTGACCACTGAAATTTAAAAATTGCTTTAATGTTCTATCAGTTTTGATTTTATCACACCTGTCTACATCTAATTTTCTTCTGTCAATTTCCAATTTATTTTCTGTGTGTTTAGGTTTACTGGAAGAGTTATCTTTTTGCAAATATTCCACATCCATCATGATTTCATAAGGTGTGTTCTCCTCTCTGAATTCAACAGCTTCATTGCATCCCGAATGTTGAAATATTTCGGCTGACTTCACAGGTTGCTGGAGTTCACTCTCTTCTGGTAAGCTCTGAGCATGAGAGCACATGGATTAAACTGAGATACCATAGAAAGCATCTTATTTTTACCTTGTTCTGGGCATACTTAATGCCATTATTGAGAGTTAGGAAGAAAATCTTGGAACAATCACAGACTTCAGAGGTCTGATCCCAGAAAAAAAAAAAATAAAAAATTCTTCCTTTGAAAAGGTTTATTCATTTTCTGATTTGCTACCCTGATTACAAAGAAAAAACCCAACCATCAAATCACTTTGAGACTGGAAACCTACTTAGATTATCTTCAAATAAGCTATCAAAGATTTTGGAGGCTGCTGAAAGGTGGAGGAGGATGAAGATGATTTCCAAAAAAGCAGTCCTGGAGGTTCAGAGCAGACTGAAGTTCAAGAGTTTAAAAAATTCCATTTGCTCTTGAAGAATGTGAAGCCTATCGGCATTCACAGGTTTCTTGATCCTTGTTTCAATTCCTATTCTTTGTTTTACTTTTTATCCTTGATACCAATTAGCATTATTAGTCATACTAAATCCTCAGTTATAATGGCATTATAGATTTTCATCAGTATGCTCTACCACTTCATGATGCACAAAGATAAATGTTATTAGTGCTTCAGTTTGTCCACAGGTATTCGATAGCAAGAAAAGCCAAAGAAGAAAAAGTCAGCACCAGAATCGCTTAACATTCATTTAAGAACTCTTTTTTTTTTTCTGTAATAACATTAAAATTTAAACCCTTACGAGAGTGTTCTCCGATTTTATGTAGTTTACATAGGACCACATTTAATATGGGCATTATTTTAGAGATATGCACTGTATAGATTATACCAAAACACTGTAGTTCTTAAAGAATGACTATTTAATCTCTTTCTGAGAGAAATTTTTCAAAAGAAAGTTTAGAATTTAGAAGTATTTTTTCTCAATTATTTGGTAGGTTGATTCTGCAGCAATTATGTATTTTGAGTAATCTGTTTGCTCAATTTCAGTAACCTACTTTTGTTAGTAAGATTTGACACCATGAATAAACAAAATGATGTTTGCACCCAAGGAATCAATCCAGTAGAAAGGTAGAAGGAAAGCCTACATAGGAATCAACTTAATGTCTGCATTTATCTAAAAGATCAACCCCTAAAATATGAAAATATTAATATGTAATTACATCTCTATCAGAATTTAGTGAATCATATGATCGAATGGTAATAGTTCACACATCTCCATTCCTGTATACAGTATATAAGGAATTTTAGTCTTTTGTATCTGTTGCTAACTCTGTGAGAAATTCCAACAGGTATATAGCCCTTTGCCTAGCTGTTCTTTTTGCTTAGTTGGCTGCTAGGAGATGACCTACCTCTTCCTCTTCCAGTCTTTTCAAAGAGTCACCTGCAAACTTGATGTATTGGGTCATCAAGGTCACTAAGGCAGTATAACGAGTCCGTAAATCCATGAACTGCAGAGAAACAAAGGACGGGGAGGGGGGGGAAGATCATGGGAAACACTCCCATTAACCTTCAAAGAAGTGATAAACACTACAACCTATCCCAATTTTGATTCCAAAATCCTGATTGTGGAACCCAAAGTTGTATTTGATTCCAAAGCTGAATGCTATCAACAAGGTGCACTTGCACAAATAAATCTGAAGGATGTATGAGGAGATCCATAAGGAGAAGAAACTGAAACAATATTTTGACTTCACAGTCACTTGATACCTCTGCCCCCCCCATGGCCGCAGGTAAGAACAGTTTACAAGAGGGACCAGCAGTACTGGTCACTATGCCTCTCTCTAACAGCAGGGAGACAGATTTATCTTACCTACCCAAATGAGGCTGATTTGCCTTGGAATCTGTCAAAGTGTTAGATCTGCTAATTTTCACCCTAGCGAAGACAAAAGCTGCCCCTGTTACTGTGGATCAAGATCCAGCCCAGAGGTAGTTCTAAACAGTTTTACTGAGGTACATTTCTCATATAGCTTTTTATAACTTAGGGGACTTCAGTTCATCAACAGCAATATACTGTCTCGTTATCTACATATTGCATAACGACCAACAGAATATTTATCACACAACAGAGCTATAGAGAAAAAATAATCTTGCTTGGGTTACCCTATTTAATCCTTAATAAATCCTGTATCTCATTCTTGTGCTTACTCTGTTTTAAGCAAAGACTTAGAAAAACATGTGTTCCTGTCACAAACAATCCATTTACCTCTTGAATAATGAAGTCTGATGAGCTTTGCATTCTTCGGCGTTTTACTGGAGATTTTTGTTGGGAGTCAACCATAGCTCTGTAAGTCATAGTCTGCAATTCGTAGTCCTGTAAAATGAGAAAATACACAAAAGGATTGGCATTCCACACGATATGGATACTAAAAAAAAGGACTGTAAGTATAGCATTATTTATTACCTTCACAGCAGCTGAGTATTGTTCTGAATACTTCTGGCATTTATCTATTTTGCTTTGTTTCATTTCAATCTCAGAAACCAGCGCCTGTAAAGTATGAATTCACATCTTCAACTTAAGAAGTTATTTTTATTACTATTATTATTAGCATTTCTACTTTATATACCATGTAATTTGCATAATATGCTCATTTCCATGTGTGTACAAGTAATAACAGGCCTAAGCCTATGCCCTGGGCTTTGTCAAGCTTACAGTACAGAGAGTGAAAAAAAACCCTAACATCCAGGTTTAATAGCTGGTGAGTGAACTTAAAATCAAGAATATACCATTTTGTGCATATAATTTGTTATTCTGTCTCTTATTTAAGCTGCATTTCCTTCTTGCAGGAGACAGCTGTTGAGTAGATGTCTGCTTCGATGAAAATATTTCTACATCCATAAATACCAAAAGCAGTATAGTAAAAAAAAAAAAAAAAAAAAGCTGTCATAAGGAGAGATCAGAACTTTGGGCACTCTCTAAGGTTTTGCTCTTCCTGCAGATTTGAGGACCAAAACAATCCGGTCTATAAAATGGCAATAATCAGTGAGGGATAAATTCATGATTTTAGCTGCTTTATAAACATGGTGATCACTCAGAATTTTACAGTAAGGGCTGAGGGATAGAAGCACCTCATATCAAGAAATCATTGACACCAGTGGGTTAAACTAATATTTTAATTATTCAGTTATTAGAGCAGTGCTACAGTGATAACCCTTTCATACCTTATGTTGGTTCAGCTGTTTAGCCAATGCTTTGCTATTTTCAGGATGGATTTCTTGTATCTTTCGCTGAGTATCTTCCACTTGTTGAATCCAAGTGTCCAAAGAACTGTAAGTATCTTTGTAATACTTCAGAGATTTATTAATACCTTCTAAGTCACGCAACCTGATTTTATGGTAGAAGATAAGCCAAAGGGGAGAAGACAAATATTAAAGATAAGAAGTACAACACTAAGCCAAATACAGCTTTAAAGGCTTCAGATGCCTTAGCATCTGCTATAAACATACTAAAATAACTCTAACTAAACAGTAAATTAACAGCTCAAACACCAAGATTCCCAGACTGATGAAGCCTCTTCATTTGTCATAAATGACACCCAGGAGAGACCCTATTACAGAAGATACTCTGCACATAACCCTCATTAGTGAGCTAAACTGCTTGAAATTCCATAAGCAGAGGAAATCTCAAACAAGAGGCAGGGCTCTGCAACAGCAATTAATTCTGTTACAAGAAGTGAGAGTATTTCAAATCTGACCTATGTGAATCAAGGAGGAGTGTGCTGCACTGGAGGTAAGAAGTGGTTTACCATGCTCCCTGTGCTTCCCACAGAACAACAGTAGTTACACTAAAACTAAAGCCTTTAAATATTATCATATGAAAAAGGAATTGATCCTGTAAATCCATTTTTAAATTGTGGTTTTAACCTGAAAAGAGAGTACTTTGTATTTCTTGAAAGTGGTTTCCATACTGATGAGAACAGTGACAATTTTTCTTTGATGACCCTTATACTGTTACTTCAAAGATCACATATATATATATATGAGCACTCCAAAACAGTGCAGGATGAACATACTTATTATACAACTTTTAATAGTATGACTTGGAATTAATACTTTGAATCATTAGTGTTGTTCTCAAGATGCCAAAAGAGCAAGCAAAGGAAACTGTATTGCCACGGTTTTACACTTCAGCATGTTTTGAAGCCAATAATCATGAAGAAGAGAAAGGATCATGATAATTGCAGCCAATATTTGTGCATACTTTTTGTATAACGATCATCAGTGTCAAGCTGTTAGGAAGCAGCAGAGCAAACATTTGCAGAAAGCAGCCTGTTTACAGCTCCATGCTGCAACTACCACAATCTGTCCTATTTACAACTGGAAGACACTATGTACTAACAGTAATTTTTCAGCATATTCTCTTCAGGATACAGTCCTGTTAAGACAGCATGCGGTTCATGTTTGCCCTCTGAGGATATAAGGACACTTCAGCACCTCATAAAACAAATGGTTTATCATTAAAATTACCTCACGCTATCAAATGGTGAAAAATTTAAGGTGGATTTAAAGCTACCCATTCTGCAGACACCTTTAGATGAGTCAACTCTTGCCCATCTTCCTTTTAACTTTCAGCAATGGTAAATGGAGACAACTAAATTAGTTAATTACAACTTAATAACTTCAGCATTGCATCTGAATGGATATTCACCCCTTAGAAAAGGAGGACAAAAATTTGAAAGGCTGTCGTATGAGCTTTTAAATCATCAGCGCTATCTTTGAGGCTTTTGTTCAGGTTATCTATAGTGACAAATTAAAGTAGATTTTAAAGGAAATAAATTCAGGCTTCCTTAACTTGCCCATACTTTTTCCTTCAGTCTCTGCAGTGCCGTTCTTTTCTCTGAAACAGAACTATAGAGACTGAGGGAAAATGAATTTCCAGGAATGTCACGTATGGACATCTTCTTCAGAACTCTGGGGAGGTGTGTTCTGCTGTGTCTGCACATCCGTGTAGGCATGTGCATTTGAGTAACATTCTCTACCATCATCATGACAGTAATACTGAAGGGCTGAATTTAGAGCAACATCTCAACTGGATATTGGGGCTGCTTGAAAACTGTTGCACACCAGAAGAAAATACTGGCACATCACCAGAATTTACTGCAGCAAAATTACACAGAAATCAATGGAAGCTAATGACTTCTACACTTAGCACTTAAGTGAAAACAAGTTAACGTGAATCCAATCGTAACTGATGAATCAGCTCATTAGTTGAGCCTGACAGAACTAATTACATGGGTAAACAGAAGGTATTTCCATAGGACAGCAAACCGTTTCTCCAGGATTTTTTGTTTGTTTCTTTAAAAAAAAAAAGACATTTCATTTCTACTGTGTCTCAGTAAGTTGTAAGTAAATAAAGTTTTTAGAGGTTGCTAATCTTTCAGTGCTCAGTAGTCACAGACATTTCCTGTGGGAAAGTAAGATGATGTCAAAAGCACAGAACAGGTAAGAATCTTTGGTATTAGCTCATTTCACCAACAGTTCATAAAACTAATCTGATCTATTTTAACATAATTTTCTGATTATTTTCTCATAGAAATAACAAAACCAGCAAAAAACATGAACAGATTATAATAAAAAGTTATACAAACCTATTTTCAATTTGAGAATGAATGTTTTGCCACCTCTCAGCTAACTGATCGACTTTTTCTTTATGCCAGTCAAAGTCAAGATCACGTTCCTTGTGCATTTTAAACATCTGATCACTGATCGTCTTTGCCTTCTGCAGTTCATCCTCTAAGGCATGGAATACTTGTCTGTTCTCATCTACTTCAGACCTCCATTGCTAGTATGTGACAAATGATAACGTGTAAATTATAAACTCCTAGATTATGACACTATTTTATATATTACTATTTCACATGAGTAGAATGTACAAACGATTAAATAAGAAAATGTTTAAATTAATTTTCCTTCCGCTTGCTCAGACCCTGGAATAACACCGGAATGGGTCTGAAGCAACTAAATACCTAAGAACTGCAAAATAATTCTAAGTAACAGCTGTGGATGATCCACAGCACAGATCAAAACACAGATGACAAATTAACACACTTATAAACTATGGCGTTCAAAAAAATAATTAGTTAGATGCCAATCATTCTATCTAATAAAAAAGCATTGCTCATCATTCACAGCATTAAAATGAGCTATATACAGCACACAAAAAAAGCTGAACTTCAGTCTTACCCTTTCTCAAAGATATCTGCCAAATCTCCTAGGAAACCCTGATTAGCAGAGCAGCAGCAAAAATGTCACTGTGGCCACATTCATACAACAATATATTTATGATACCTTAAGCTTATGTTACCTTTTGAAGAAACCAAAACATACTGCAGCTTTAACAAGCGCTGCTCTTGGATGTTCAGATACTTCAAGGTGTTTTCTAACTACAGGAATGTGCATTCAAATTCTTAATGCTCCCAAGCTGTCAATCCTAATACAGACTTCTCCAAACACACAAGCCAACTTTTAATAACTATATCTAAATCGAAACAGGCTTATAGGACAGTTGCTACTATTTTTTTTATTTGCCCATAAAAAGACACGGCCAACTCTTACCTTTAATGTACCCATCAGATTTTCAATATTGTTTTTGTCAGCTGTTACTGCCTCTTCTTCACATAATTTCGTTTCATAGAGTTTTACTAATGACTCTGCTGCTTGGGTGTTACTCAGCACCAAATTTACAGATTTTAATCTGAAAAACAGTGATCTCCTGTTAACTGAACCATCAGTAACAACAGTCAGCACACTTGTGTTTTTCAGCCTTTTCATGTCACAGGGCATTCCTTTATACCATGTTAAAATGTTAACTCCCTTTTCCTTGATCAGCATTAGTTATACTAGTATCTTTATAGTTAATTTATTTTGAAGAGAAAACTGTAAACTAAAACATGTGTGATGGGACATGGCCTATTACATACTTATCTATGTAAATGGAAGACATGGAATAAACTTGGTTCATGTTCTGAATAACAACACTGAGCTCAGAGCACAGAGTAGGGACTGAAGGTGAACCAGCAGCTTGACTGAAAAACTCTTCACATTTATCAGTGATGACTCCCAAGTCATCCTTCAGTCGATCCAGTTCTTTCTTCAGTTTCTGTAAAATGAAAGGGTGATTGACAGTGCTTTTATGCTACATCAACCTGATGTACAGTCTACATATCATTCAGTACAGATTTGCTCTCCTTTACTTGTTTCATGTGGACACCGATGATTTTCTTAAAAATGTGTGCACGAGAGGGAAACTACAGGCACCATTTATTGACATCTTTTTTCTCACAAACACCAGCTTAATCTTCCCCTCTCGTCTTTTCAAAGTGTACCACAAACCTCCCTCGCTACACTCAAAATATCTGAATATATTTGTTTTAAAAAGAAACTCTCTTCCTTGATAGAACAGTCTTTCTCAAAGGCTCACCTCTTGCTCTGAAATCCTAAACACACTTTCATGTAGATCATCCCTTTCCATCGGGGTTCGGATCTGCTGTATTAACCGCTCCTCACAATTCTCCAGCTGTAGTCTGATATTTCTGACTTCAGAGATGTAAAGATTGTAAATAGATTCTTCCTGCTCCTCTGTTGAAAGAAACAAGGCACATGTTACCAAACAGAGCCATGATGTAATTTTCACCATGTCTTCTCATGAAACACTTCATAGTCACTATTCTACAGGTCTTTTCATGACCGGATGAAATTTTATCAGTTTCCACTGGAATTTTGGCTTGAAGGCAAATTTTAGGAAATTGGGGAAATTTACCTACTATTACATCACCTTCTCACACATGAAAAATTATCATATGTTTTTGACCGTTCATCCCAGGCACGAGCATCACCCCTATGCAGACACTGCTAAACTCAGTGACCAATTCTCTCAGTCAGATGATATCAGGCATGATAAGACAGTAAATCTCCAGGGCTTTTTTGTTCATCTTTTTTTTTGTTTCAAATCCTCTTTTTCAGACACACAGGGTAACACATCTTAAGTACAGTGAACTACGCTAATGCAGTAATCACCTTTGCACTACTGTATTTTTTTAAGTCATTAGCTACTTGACAGTAAAGCAGAACCAATATTTTGAGCTTTCTATTCTTCAGAGTTAAGACAGCAGTAACTACAGGCATTCTGTGATACTAGGAAAATATCTATGACACTTCTTGCCTTAACAGTGTGAAAAAAGTTCTAGTTCTGTTATGAACTCAACAAAGTAATCAAGTTGCATTTCCAACATTCAAACCCAAGGAAGGCATGGCTAAACAGTAAGCTCTAACACACAGAATGGATACTTGGGTTTAAAAAATTTTTCTAGCATTCTGTATATTAAGGAACACATCAGTATTTTTACATAGCTTAATATATACAAAGTTAAACTTAAGAGTTCCTGCGCAATGCAATCATGTACCTTGTTAAAACATTGTTCAAAATGACTTTATCTGTTCAGAAGGACTGGAGCATTAATAATATGGGCAATACATCAATATGGGTAATATCAAAATGAGTAATTCACTAGAGCTTGTATACAAAGCGAGAACTAGGCATTGGAGACTTAGCGGACTGAGCTTGTATTCAGTATCAAGAACTACAACCTCTCTCGTGAGGGCATCTTTCTACCGTTCTCAGCAAAGTCTTACCTCTTTCTGCAGATTTCAGAAGGTCTTGATAGTATTGCTTGCAAACATCAACTTCCTTTTCCAGCAGTGTTGTATCGGAGCTTGTAAAGATTTTGGACTCCCGGCTATCTTCCACAAAATCATCAAAGCGGGATTGCAAATTGCTTAGAACCTGCTGATGTTCACCTGGCAGCATCGTCTTTATCTGCAACAGATTACAAACCCAAGGCACTATCAGCAATGATGCAGAACTCACACAGTTCCCTGTAATGCTTTCTATCAATAAGCAATAATGACCAATTACTAGGATGCTAAAGTCAAAGAGTCAAAGTTCTGAAAGCCTCCTCCTCCTAAACTGGAATCCACTTGACAGCTAATAGTTTACACTCACTATAAAACCCTTTTCCATCTTTAATGCCAGTAATGGCTTGTGTTAAGCCAACCCTATATCAGACACCATCTCTTTATCAAATGCCAAGTAGCAACAAACAAGCAGCCAGCAAGAGTCATACAAGTAGGGACACTTCAGGAATCATCCGATTCCTTCTTTCCGACAGCAGCAGTAGGAAATCAGGAGTGAAAATGTCATTTCAGGTATTGCAAATACTATTGCAACAGTTTGTAGACAGATATATACCAATGTTGCACAACAAACTATTATATTAAATAGTGTTTTGCTAGACATCTAATACTGTGTAATTCAGTGATCTCACACACCGTTTTAGCCAGAAAGAATAGTATTTTTGACCCATATCACAATTTAATTTCTGACAAATTGATCCTAACTGAATCCTAACTGTATGGACATGTGCAAGAATGAAAAAATGCATTAGAGTGATTAGTTGCCTTCAGCTTGAAAGACTAAATGTCACTTCACAGTTGTACCACTGTTAGAAAGAAGCTGCAGCATGAGAAAGTAATGGGGGTTTTCTTGAAGATTAACCTTAGCCAAATGAATCTAATCTGCCCAGGTAGCTTCAACAAAATGCAGAAAGGTAAACTTTTGCAGAAAAAAACCCCCAGATTTAGACCCTGTTAATTGCTTTCAAGAGATCCTGTCTCTCCTGCTGACAACAGGAAACTAGAGAGATTAGCATAAAAAGGCTGCAGGTAATTTTCATGATACCACCTCTCTGCTCTTTCCCAAATGAATCTGTGTAAAGGCTGCTCAGATCAAGGCAGAATGTCACACAGTGTCAACCAGCATGGCCACTGCCCAGTTACTTCCACAGGGGAGATGAGGATGGCTGCAGTTTGTTGATTATGCCACATTTCTTGGAAGCGTAGTCTGTGACTTGCCAGCAAGTGGCTAAGTGGCCCTCCTGCACAAAGCACATACCAAGGCGACACTGCCAGCTCGAACAGCTTCGATTTCATTTGTCAGGTAATGCCAGGACACCACACTCTTCATGTTTACGTGCGACTCGTGCCAAAGGGCCAGAACATTCTGAAATTGCTGTTCAATCCTGAAAAATAAAAACACTCCAATTTTACATCAGTGACACATGAAAAGGGGAAAAAAGGTTAGGTGTTATTTTAATCCAAGCTTTATGTAAATGCATTTTAGAAGAAAATGGTTGGGTTTATTTTGTCCCTACCTGTTGGCTGTATCTATTGCTTCTTTATTTGGTGGAGGAATTGTAAAGCACACTGATGGAACCATGGCCTCATTACCACTGGGGCTAATGACTTTCCATTTAGCACGATGGGAATTGTTTGCTAATACACATTCATCATCTTTGTAAATAGTTATCTAGTATTAACAGAAAAGCAGAATAATTTAATGAGCCAAGCATTACAAAATACTTCTACAAAGCACTTCTGCAAATGTTGTCAACAAATAAGCAACAGAACAAAAACAATGTTCAACACAAGGATTTGCTCTTGTTTACTAGGGTGGAAGAAATTTAGAGCCCAGCGTTCTTCAGGAACATGGTAATTAATGAAACTTTAGTTAAATTCTCACGTCTGTAATTGATTTGAGGAAATTCAAGTTTCTAACCTCAATCTGTCTATAGTCACAGATGGCTTTAATTGGGAGGGATGTTTTGAGTATACAGTCAGGATTTCTTGGCTCCAGCTGAATTATTGCCTTTGCTCTCCCCACAAGGCCTGCTACTGTGCTCTTATACTGCAAGAGTTGTTCTTTTTCTTCCTAAAACAGTTAAGAAAAGAATACGTCATAAGAGATGGACAGAATACAGTGCTGCTTCTTTGATCCTGTTAAGCTTTTCTTTTCTTGACTTCTTTTATTGTGTTTCTTAAAAGTAGAACAAAGTATCTTTCTGAAGCCACTGTTTTCTCAAAACATCTGGTATTGTACAGATAAAGAAATAAATAAAACTGTATTTTAAAATTATGAAAAACAGTCACTACATATGGAGAGAGGTAATTATCTCATTCTAAGTTCTAAAAAAAGAAATCTTTTTTTCCTTCACTTTGAATGAATAATTTTAACACACATATTTTATATTCAACTATCATTTACAGTTTTCTTGCTTAATTTTAAGTCACACTGATAGGATCCTTGAACTCTTACCATAGACTCCTGGACAAGGTCTTCCAGCCTATGAAGGCTGCTTGATCTATCACAACTATATTTTCGGTGTATGGTATCTTTCAAATTCTTTAAATATTCCATGGCTTCTTTGGCATCACTGAAAAACTAGGTCGAGATAAATATTTGAGTTATTTTTAAACACCCAAAAGACTATACAAACAGCTACATTATGAAGTTTTCTTTAAGTGCTGTTTTTTAAAAAAATCATCCTTTCTAGTAGCTTGAAGTGACCACTGCACCGCACGACACAACTCATGATCTCATGTCTAAACTTACTCTTCAAGAAGGTACATGTTGTAACATCAGTTATTGTCAGTATTATCTACATGCATAATTAATTCAGCACTTATTGAACCTTAGATAATTATTGTTCCTGCAATGGAAACCATTTCTGAAGTGATTCGTGCTTCCGTTGGAATTACAATTACTTTCATATATAAAGAACAGAAAAAGCCTACAAACTGTAGTAAATTAGCTGCAGAATTCAGCAAGCACAATGGAGTGAACATTTGGTGCAGGAGTGGCTGTGAGCTGACACACTTGGCAGTTCTGCATGGGTATCTGTACCCTCAAGCTAGGGTCCTGGTTAAACATGACTCGCAGGGAAAATGTACGGTGAAAATCCTCACCCCGTTCTGTCCCTGAAACCTCATTTCTTAAATCTAGAATTCCCATTTCTTTCCCCTATAACTAGAAGCCCAAATTGCTCAACTTTGTCTTCTCCAGTGTCCATTTCCTAATTTTGGGCTCTCACCATTCTCAGTCCGAAGACATCTCATCACAGTATCATTCTCCTTCCTCTACCACTCAACCCAGAAGATGCTAGGGATTAATCTTTATAATTAAAATATTAAAAACCAGCCTAATTAAAAAAAAAAAAAAACAAAACCCACCAAACCAAAACCAACAAAACAAACTCAAACCAAAAACTCTTAAATCCTCATGTAACTCAGTACTGCATCATTTACTAAGTTTGTAAAAGGGTGCTCATCAGAAAGGTGTTTCACCGTGCATGTCTGCAGTCAGAGTGTCCTCTGCTCATTTGTTATTAATGCTGTATGTTCCTTTTCCACTTGGGTAGTTCTGGAAAAACCACCTAGAATAGGTTGTCCCTTGGCCACCACTAACCACACTCCTCTCTACATCATCCACAGAAGCTGTACCTATGACAGCTGTGCATGAAAGGGAGCAAACACAGCTTCACTCTCAGAATCTCTACTTGCAGCTGCAGCACTGTGAGTAACTATCAGGCCAGATTTTCATCTGCTGTGGACTGACATAACTGTAGCGAAGACAATACAGGTGTGGTAACCCTGTGGCACCATGGCTCATCAGCTAATGACTACATGTGACAAGTGTCAATTCTACGGCTACTGTGAGAGAGCAACTAGTACTTT
>JAAGNO010001537.1:42345-57759 GCA_033439905.1 Ceryle rudis | reverse complement strand
ACCATGGCTCATCAGCTAATGACTACATGTGACAAGTGTCAATTCTACGGCTACTGTGAGAGAGCAACTAGTACTTTCGATGGAAGTTTTGACTATGAACAAACCTTAAAACACTTCAAATTCTTATTGTTTTTCTTTCTTACCTCAAAATATGCAGCATTTTCTCTCAAATGTTGTTCAACACAGTGACAGAGCTGAAGAATCCAGCTCCATTGCGTCTGCATTGCAGCTCTATAAGCCTTTAAGGAAGACAGATACATTATACAAATGGAAATGAAAATCAAAACACGCGTACCTTCACAGAATTCAGGAAACACAAAAGGTAGCAAACACAAGCATCTAAGCCTGACCTCACCCAGGAAAAGCAAGCTGCAGCAACAAAAATTCCAATTAGATGTGAGAAAAAATCTGTCACTACAGCCTAGTCAAACATAAGAAAACTTCCCCGGAGGGACTGCAAGATCACTATCCTCAGGCACATTCAGAATTCAGCTGAACAAAGCCCTGACACTACTTCAAACAAGAGCTGGACTATGTCTCCAGAGGTTTCCCCAGGCTAAGCTCATCTACAATTCTGTCTCTACTGACTCAGAACAGCTGGATTTTTGTCTGGGTACAAATCAGATATTAAAGTAACACTAAATACACAATAAAAATAATTATTCAGGACTCACTGCAATGCATAATTCTGTGTAGCAGTTGCTCAGGAATTCAAAGAACCTAACCCTATGCAAATGATGGCTCCTACACCACCCACAGGGTGCTGCCGCTAGATTCACAGATGCACTGCACGAGTGTTCACCAGCAGAGGGTACTCTTGACTTGGTGAAATCAGCCAAAAGTCTCTAATTTTTCAGTTCTGTACGATTCTCAGGGAATTCAAGAGAGTTTATCCACTGGCTTCAATGAATTTCACTGATGCATTAATGCATCGATTATTCTGCAGGAAAGGCGTACACTTCTTTTTTTTATTATTATAAGTGTCCCAATATAGGATTACTGCAGACATCACAACCTGCAGCGTCATCTTCACTGCAATGGCCTGGTTTCATAATATGTATCTTTAATATACTCATACATTAAGTATATTACATTGTTAAGAACCCATTAGAACTGCATATACTTTTAAAGAATAGAATTCCCCACATTACATAAAAAGTAATTTATTATTCCAAGTAAATGTCATGAGAAGAAAGGAAGAGTTTTCTTCAAGTTTCCAATTTATACAGATACAAACTCACTGAGATGAAGAACCATAAAAATCCATCCTCTCTATCTTTTCATTCTTAGATAATAAGCCAGCTTTCTATTGTTTCCATTTCTGCCACCTATTGTCTGTATTTACTCTTTCCTTGCAGATGTACAGAGAGAAGTGTTTCACATTATCCTTTGGAAACTTGTTACGACCCTACAACAGCTAGGGTAAGTTTTCTGTAAACCTATAATGTAGAGCTTGAGTCAACACCAATGATGATCACATCACCTGCTCAGATTTTTAACATCCAAACAAGTTTCATAATTCACTGACAAAGAAGTTATGAAAGCAGTCCTAAATCATAACAGGTACCCATATACATAGTAAATGACTAGGAAAGCCCTACTGCACCTTCTTTCAGACCGAAAGAAACCACACAAGGACTGGTCTGTGCCCTCACTTTGCCAGTGAAATTTTTATCAGTAACTCTAGAAGATGTGGGCGTGACCAGAAATGTCTGTATAGACCAACGTTCCAAATTTTAATTTTAGACTTTAGGGGGCTTTTATCTAAACAATCCAAGATGTAACTATAACTTTACAGAAGTGATTTTACTTCTTGGAAACTGGAAGTCAGATACAACAGGGATGATGAAGAGGAAAAAATAATGGCCTCATTGTTCAGTCTTTTTTAATTTCTTAGGAGTAAGAACTTCCCTTCTCTTCCCTTCAAAATCTAAGTCTACTAAATCACAAAATTATTGTCATGTTTGTGTGCTGTTTTTACTAACTTACCTCAATGGTTAGCCTGGCTGGGTGATTTTCAAGAAGCAACTGCTCAGCTATTTCTTGTACTGATTTAATAACAGCTTCTTTTTGATTAAGTTCTCTCATTAACTCCTTTTTTTCCAAATTAAAAAAAAAAAAAAAAAAGAAAAGAAAGAAAAAAAAAAAGACTTTTAGGTATCTCATAAATTGTTAAAGATGGTTTAATTATTCCCTCTGGATTATACCAGCAATACATACCGCATGGTATTCTTTTTTTCTCATTATATTGGGGTTTCTTTCACTCCAGTCATATGCAACCTCTTCCTCTTCTTTTTCATTTAGCCATATCAGCTCTCTAGTAGCACGAGACACAAAATTGTGAAGAGTATCTAGATGCCTTTCCTGATTTCTCGATGTGTTCTTTATTTAAAAAAAAAAAAAAAAAAAAAAATTTACAAAAAACCAGAATTTAAAGCTCATGCGTTACCAAAGGTGATGTAACACTGAAAAGCTGAACATCGAAGAGATATGACAAACTTACCAAGAGTTTTGAATACTGATTCTCCAGTTTGTGTAATTTTTCTGCATAACTGAGTTTAAGATGGGTAGTCATTTGGATCTGTATTTGGTACACAAGGTCAAGAGACAACAAAAAGGTTAAATATGTTAAACTCTCCCAATGTCATGATACGTCATCTAGAGATCAGAAGTGCAAATAAGTCTGTGAAACCCAAACACCGTTCTAAAATTTAATTTTAGTTTATGTAACCAGTAAGAAAGTAAACAAAAAAGAAAGAATAGGGTGCTGTACCTCACTGATTTTAGCTTCTTTAAGGCTGGATTCAAATTCTTCAATAGCTTTGTGGACATTTTTGTGATTTTCTACATGGCTTTCGACACTTGGCAAATCTGAACCCCATTCTGCTCGATCAAGTTGCATCTTACAAAGAAAAAGGAAAAATGAGTCATGATCTTCAAGGAGTAAATGTAACTAATACAAACAGGCCATTTCCATAAAGATTGCTACCTGCATTTCTTCCACCCAGTTCAATAGGTCCTGGACAAATTTCATGTTCACCTCTTCTTCTGTTAAATTCTGACCTGCAAAAGCTGATTTCATAAGAGGTTTTCTGATTTGCATCAGTTTGAGTGTTTGCAGAGTCCCACTGTCTACTCCTGTCACATAGCTTTGAATTAACCATGGTGGGACACCTGGTGTGTAAGTGGGAGTGATGGTTGGTGTCAGCCTGGAAGTAAGACCTGATGAAAGGCCAGATGTCAAGCCAGAAGTCGTCAAAGTAGGTGCTAAACCTTGAGTCATTGCAGCATTTAATTCAGGGGTTAGGTTTGTTGTAAATCCTGAGTTTAAGCTTTCAGTTATTCCTGATATCATAAGCTTTGTCTGCTCTGTTGTCAGTGCATGCCTCTTGTTGTACACGGAAGAATATTCGGCCCGTATAGCCACCAGTTCATCATTAAGTTTTGAAATCCTATTAAAATAAAATAAATAAAAATAATTTCAAGGAATGCTTACTATTAAGGTTTATCATGCTGAACTGAACAGCAGTTGAGGTTTTTTTAAGTTGTACTTAAATTTTTATAAATAAGCATTTACATCAGAAAGCACAGGGTACGTCAGCTAATACTTTTATAAATACAGATAATAGAGTAAGAAATTAGGCAATGACTAGAAAATCATCATGGTATGGGTACTAGCATGCACCTCACATAATTCCAGGGAACAATCAGCAAACAGAAGTCTTAAAGATACTACATGTTTGTCGTAGATTAAACACTTGTAAATTCATTGCCACAGAGTTATTATGTGCTTGATCTCGCCCAGTCCAGGATGAATCTTGAAAAACTTCAGAGCCACTTCTTG
The DNA here is from genome assembly GCA_033439905.1 of Ceryle rudis. Taxonomy (NCBI): domain Eukaryota; kingdom Metazoa; phylum Chordata; class Aves; order Coraciiformes; family Cerylidae; genus Ceryle; species Ceryle rudis. The sequence goes on along the minus strand of JAAGNO010001537.1, from coordinate 53,915 downwards.
ATAAAATTGAATTATACTGTTTAAATGCATCTTTCTGTCAAGCCTGTACATGTTGCCACATATAATTAGTAATATAATAAATAATAAAATATGTTACCCCACTCATTACCTGTCAAGACACCTACAGCTATCACCAGAAATCTCACCTTCATTTTGAAAATCAAAGTTAGTGAATTCTAAAAGCATTTTAGGTGCAATAAAACAAGCTAACATCTTTACAGTCAGATACCTAGCAAACATTAGTCATGTTCAGATACGTGACTTAATTTTGACAAATGAATACAAACAGCTCCTCTTGTCTGCAACGATGTTTGTGGATAATGCACCCACCAGAAGACCTGATAATTTTTATCTGAGTGGCCAGTGACAGATTGAGAAGTTTATCCATAGAAAAAGATTTGAAAATGTCTACAATGGATATCCATATTTGGGACATTTATTCATATAAACACACTGTAAAATACCTTTGCACAAGCTGGTTTGCCTGGTAGTATTTTCCATCAATAAGAATTTGGCCATCAATCACTTGCTGGCGGATAAGGTTCTCAGATTCAAGAAGATACCCAGCTATCTCTGCTTCACATTGGAACTGAAGCCCTGACTCTAACCGCTTGATGTCCTGAATAAAGAAGAGAAAGCCATTAAGCTCTGCAGCTAAACCAAAGAGAAATAAACTAGAAGAAATTCTATTTCTTTGTAAAAACTTCTGATCTTGAAACAGTTGTGAAGCATTTTATCTAATTAACAAAAATGACACAAAAATATAACAGAATTCACTGTAGACAATTTTTGGTATTTTCTTGAAGAAATGGTAAATTGAAAATAACAATAGAATGAAAATAAAAGTATGAAAATTAATATGCACTCAAAAAACCCTAAACAATTAGCTTTTAAAAGTAACCATTCCACTGCAGTAAATTCACGAACGCAGACAAGTAAAACCACCAACTGACTTACAGACTGCAGAGCGTTCCTGGCAAGTATCAGTTTGTCCTCGCAGCTCTGGCTGTCCCGCTGAATTCTGTTTGCAATCTGCTGCAGCGTGTCCAACCTAGGTGATGCCAGAGCATTTCAGAAAAGTGAGTATTAATGTTATTTATAGTTACTATGCACAATGTATGACTTTAAAAACAAACAAACAAACAGCATCTAACAGAAAGCTCAAACACATATGCCAAGTTACCTGTTTCCTTCTAGGGTGCCATTACCAAAGCTTATACAAGACTTAATCAGTGTGGGACCACAATTAACAGAAAGGAAATTCTCATTAGAGTCAACACTGGTTCGAGCACTAGCACTGTTGCTGAACAGTGAATCACTGCTATGATAGCCGTAACTACAGCTATTCATTTTTACATCCAGAACGAGATCCTTCTGTCTCTTTATATTTGCTGAAAAAAGAAAAGATGAAACTCCTACAAAATGTACTGCTTCTAGGGATGCAATTTCACTACTGGCTTTTGAAGCACTTAGCACTCCTCCTTTAAATAGGCTTCAGTATGCATATTCAAAACCCAGCAATTAATATTCTGCCAGCTCTTCAAAGGATTTGACCTGGGGCTATGTATGCTACCTTGGCTTCCTTACCTTGCATTAAAGCTTTGCAAGTACAGACTAGGCAGCAACGTTAGGGCGTCTCTAAGAAACAGATGTACCAAATATTTTATTTAAGCGTCACTAAATGTCTATAAGCCAAATAAGAACGTAAATAAGTCCCTGCAGTGTTTCTCAGACTCTTCAATGAAAAGTTTCAAGAAGGAGTGAAGTGAGAACTCCATGCTCCACAGTACAGTACAAAACACTTCCAGGCTGGGCTCGCTCCTTTTCCTTCAAATAGAAGTGCACAATAACACGTGGGGAATATTGTGGTTAATCAGCTCATAACACTAAAATGAGACACCTGTACACCATCCAATCCACCATTACTCCACTGTCCAAGCATGAATGTTTACTAACTGTCCTGTCCCACTAATCTGTCCTCTTTGTATTTCCCTTCAACTTCTTCCATATTCAGAGCTACTTGCTTCTTGCTGTTTTGACCACAAAATAAGTAAGAAGATGATGATTACTGCCCTTAAGTTTATGTTTTAACTCAGAATTTGGATTAGGGGTAATTTTTTGGAGTATTTTACCTCCGCTTGAAAGACAACACCCACACCATAAGACAACTTGTGTTTACACAGAAGAGCACAGCAAAGGCACAGACACACCCCTGCAGTCATGCCAATCTCTGCTAGTTTTGCAAAACAGAGCTCAATTTGGAACTCTCCTCACATTTGTCACGGGGGTGTGAAAACGTACAAAGCTGCTTCTCCTTGTTACCTGTTACAGAGCCCTAACCAAGGCTCTACTTGCTGCATCATATACATTTTGATCCCATGCACCAATCTGGACACAGGATGTCCATCTATGTTGATACTTTCAGATGTAGTCACCAGATTTGCGGACAAAGTTTTAGTACTTGCCAAATTTCACTATTAGCTGAGGTCACATTTTTGCCACAACCAAATCCCACCCCAGGAGCTGTATCAACACCTCATATTAGTAAGATGCAACTAACATGGGTCAAATTCTTGTATCCAGATCAACTGGCAATTTTAACTTGGTCACTAAGCTAGAATCACTTAACTCTTCTCTCTCATTTTACAGCGAGCACCACATGTAGTGGCCATCACCATACAATGTCACTTTAAATGTGTTTACCAATCCTGAAATGTGGGAAGGAGCTTATGTCTATGTTTGTTTACCTGTGCTATGAATAAAATCATCAGTCCATCTGAATAAAAAAAAGAAATGAACTAATGTCATTTATATACATACTCAACAAAGATAATCCAGTTTTCTGCAAGTATGACTAGAATTCCTTTTGTCAAAGGCAGGCACTAACTTTGCTTTCAGCAAGTCAGGACGGGTTAACCTGCAAGATCTAGCAGGCTGTTATTTCTTTCACTGCTTTCCAGTGTTCTGCTTGGCATGGTGGGGACAACTTTGTATTCCTCTATGGGAACTTCTTTCACAGCAGGATGCAGTGAATCAACGCCTCCCACTGAATCTGCCATTTCTGTCATACTTTTGTAAGCATGACACAAATTTAATCAACTCTGACTGGCTTTAGGATCTTCTCTGGCTAAAATATGTCTTTCTGAGGACTTCCTACAAAATGGTCTGGATTCTTCATACCTAATTTCAGGTACATAAACCCAAGACAATGATCACCCTATTGCTGCTAGGAAGTCTGTGCCAGGATTCTGTAGAAAGTGAATCAGATCTTCAGTGACTCCTTTGGACGCTTGAAGTTAAGCAGGATTAATCCAGACCCAAGTGACTATACTTACCTGCAGGCAGAAGCCCAAACTTAAGAGTTAAATAAAAGAGGTTTTTCTAATAAATGGACGACTACTGTGCACTTTGAATATCTAAAAGCTTTGTGTGCTCTCAAGTATAACCAACTTTTAAACAACCTCAGAAGAGGACATTAGCCCACAATGCTACACCAAGTGAAATACACATTTCATGTAAAGGATGATGATGTCTTGCTTATATGAAATCAAGCCCATATGTGACAGTAAAGTGGTATGAACCTAGCTGTAACTTTACAAAGAGGTGGTTATAATTGCAGGTAAGTGCTTTGATGATCTGAGGCACAGATACATCATGACCTTCAGAGACCACTGAAGTCACTCCAACCTGGACCTGCTTCTATGAAGCAGGCGAAGAACTTCAAGCCTTGAACAAAGGCAGAATTCTAGAAAAAATTATGTGGAAGTTACCATGGAAGACAACATTAACAATTTCCAATACAGGTTAAAACAACAGAAAATATATTAACCAAGCCTGTCAAACATTCACTAGTGTACCTCTCCGCTTCAGGCCGAAGGATCTTCTCCCTTTCCAGCATGGCAATAATAAGCTTTCCCCATTCTTTTTCTATATCATTTGGATGGTAGCCTTGAGGAAGTTTGATGCGTCCAAATTCTATCCAGACCTTAACAATTCATACATATTTGTTATTTTAAGCCACAGAAAGGGAATTTCTATACATTTCAATGCATGTTAAAACTTACCTCTAGCAGTTTATATAGATGTTTAATTTTTGATTTATCCATTTCCTTTGGTGGAATTTCTGTTTCTTTAAACTGTAAATATTGATTATAAAGTGCCTACAGAAAAATAAAACCCATCATCAACTTTGATTTACAGTGAATATAAGCTTACTTTCTAAACTCTCTCCTAATACTCTTCACAAGCTTATGTTCTTACACTATTCTACTTGAGTTCTACAAGAAACAAGCAGTGACAAGCTGAAGAGTTGCTTTTGATTGTTCATATATTAGTAATATATTTACTGTACTTTGAAAAGGTGAAGGAGTAATACTGTTCTACAGCCGATTTGATTGTATAAATCAACAAGCACTTCATTCGTCCAAGCATGCTTTGAGTCATTAAGATAAAGTGTCATGCCAACAAGGAGTGTAAGATGCCACACCTCACCTTCAATTCCACAGGACTGTTGGGAAATGTTCTGTCAGACATTATTGTGACATGGTGTCTGATCCACTGTGTGAGGTAGTTCACCATATTCTGATATTCAACCCATTTGACTTCAACATCCTATGAAAGCACAATCCAGATTATAGACCAGAAGAAAATGAGAGCTCACTTGTACTTCATCTTTGAAGTGTGAGGTCTTCACAAAGAAAGAAAAGAGAGTTCTAAACCCTGCAATTCTGAAACACTATTTACTTGCTTCTTACAGCACGCTTAAAGCTTCCAAATATATGTTTTCACTTTACAGTTTTGGTCCCAAATAATTCCATTGAAAACACAAAATTTTCTAGTTTAACAAACTTAATATTGACGAGAATCAGAGAAGCACAATTTACAGGTCCATGACTGAAAAGTAAGAACTTTGACTCTATCCTTCTCCAGCTTCAGGCATATTGGTTTTAGTTAAGCTCTTTGCATGAATATTTTAATGTCTGGAACATGAAATAGCTGCTATGCCTCTAAAATCTCAACATAGAATATCTTGTCAAATAAAAGTGTGACAGCAGTCCTATGGAAGATCCAGCTAATATTCTGTAGCTGAAATCAAGAAATGTAGTAATGAAGCTCACATACTGCACAACTATTTTTCTCCTACTTACATTTGCACTGATGCCTTCACCACCTTCCGGTACTTTGGGAAATGCATCATAAAGTGATGACACGTAAGTTATTACTGACTTCTCATCAGGTGAGGAAACATCAACATCTAAAAGACCAAGACAGAAGAATGCTTTCTAACACAGTTGTAAGAACGCCCACAAATATGCTACAACCTGCAGGCACTTTGGGTTTGTTGGGGTTTTTGCAACAAAGCCCTTTGCAGGGATCTTACCTTCAGGATCCAGAAGTCTGGCAACACCAAGTTTTTCTGCTACAAAAAAAGCATGTTCTAAATTTGCAAGGTTGCTTTGAACAGCAACGGTATTCATGTCTATCAGGTCCGGCCTGCCAAATAAAAACAGTAACACTCGATTACAAACTCTTTAACAGTTTTAAATCACTGCTGCATTAGTAAATCAAACCAAGAGCATGGATACGGCAGCAGAGCTGTCATTACAAAAGGATTTCCTTAGAATTATGTGAACAAGCCGAGAGAAGTGCTAACTGATAAACACAAGCAGTGGGCAGCTACAACACCATCAGTTCTTTGTCTATGAGCTTAAGTTTCCAGTCATCCCTTATGTATACTTTTTTCTTTTCTTAAGCATATTTATTCATGAGCATTGCATTGTATTATTGCACCTCGTCCTTTTCACTGCCCGTAAAGAGGTTAAACTCACTTTTCTCCTAGGACTCACTCACATGAGGACATTCATTTCTACTATCTTTTTTTTTTTTGCTGAACAAAATTTCATCCCACTGAAGCCAGCTAGAGTCACAAGGGCCTGAAACATTTGCTACTAAAATCCAACTCTGCTGAGAGCCAGACCCACACTGAAAAAAAAACCTACAACAAAACTGTGAAAGAAAAAAATTATGACATATAAGGAGGCCTTCAATTTTCTCATTTCTGTTCCTAGGGAAACTATTCTCTTAATTTTACCTAGCAGAAGCTTTAAATAATTGCAACAGAGAGAAATAGAACTGTCAAACATCACATTGTTCAAAACAAATGATAACATTTCATTTGGCAACACCCCAAATTCCCTTTGTCACAAAATGGTATTAACTTTGGGAAGCTCAATAAAAGCTTTTCTGTCTTGGACTTAACCATAAGGACACTGTAAATAAATATGTATTTCTTTTCAGCCATTTAGGATCACTAGTTTCCTTGTGCTCTTTAGAAGACAATTGTATAAGACAGATGGGTAATACTGCACCTATTATTTCTTGAAAGAACATTTAATTAATAATAAAACTTAAGCAGTGTAAAAAGAAACATAATCCTCCTAAACCAGTGGGACTTTCCACTTCCAATATGCTTAGTGGGAGCATAACTGTGCTCATGCAATTCTTCTCTGAATTTCAGTGCAAAGAAAACAATGCAACAAAACCAGTATCATTCGTTGCTTTTAGCAGCACAAAAAAATCCATGAAAAATAAAAGACAATACTAGAAAAGGAAACAAAGCACTCCAGTCTCCTATTTCAGCCACAATGGAGACAGTGTGAGTAATAAAGATTGCTTCCACAGCACAGTTTTGACATGAGGCATGGGTTTCTGTAAGTGTACACTGTTGGGTGGTTATTTTTTTCACCTGGCTTCTTTACATTTGTTTCACAGTTGATAAAAATGGCCCAAGAATCACTAACATTGCCTGTTCAATTGCCAACTCTCAGAACAAGAAAGGACAAGTTTCTGTAAAAGCACTGACTCTTCCCAGAAAATGGGCTTCAAGCTGCAGAGACATTAACAAGATAATCTCCTTAGAATAAAGATTTCATTCAGATGAAGAAGAGGTAAGGTTGTTCTCACTGTGGTACAGATAAAAGTCAATAAAAATAACTGCTGTTGTACAGTAGCTCATTTTACATCGGTGCTGTGGCTTCAGGCCCAGCTGAAGAAGAGCCCACTCTGTGAGATGCCTCCCCTGCTTTAAAAGTAGTCTCCCATCCCTGCAACTCCTACCACCATAGGGTTATTCCAGTTCCTCTTTAGAAACAAGGGAAATTCAAAATGAATACTGCTGTTTTCAGTTAATTATACACTTAACACATAGCATAATGACCTAGATTAGCTGGCCTATATTTATCTAAAATCTCGATCTACCAGAAAACACCACAGAAGACAGTATTTGTCTCTGTCTTGATAATGTTTGCCTTTGGTATTTTGAAGCAGACCGAAGGCTCAACAGCGGATCGACAATGAGCCCACCGGTGATAAAAGGAAAAAGACAGGTATTAAGACTTGAATGCAAAAGCACCTTGTACTGGGCATGAGAAGCACACACTGCTGGGGGCATGGGGCCTCCACACTCTGCAGGTCACCCTTTCCTCTTCCCAGATAGTAGAGGGACACGTTGCAAAGCCACGGGGGAAAGGAGCTTGCCTCCCAGAGCTTAGAAAAAGACTCTTTTTTTAGCCGCAGAAAAATGTAACCAAAAACATGGCTCAGGAAATCACTGACTGCCACATTGTTCTTTTTGCTTAAGGGGATTTTCCTCACGATTTTCAATAAAAATAAAAGTTGATCTTATCTGCTGTAAGCTTGCAGAGATACCTGTCCTCTAACTGTGCACATGGGAATTTGCATTCGAGCTTGCGCACGCGGATCTCCATGCTGTGATCGTAGATTACCATCCTCCTCTGAAGGATCGGGGGAATCCACTATTACTGAGCACAGATTGTGCACAGTGAGGGTTGTGGGGCTGAATTATACTGGAAAATACTATCCTTTATATTTCATTTCGCATTTGAATTCTGAAATACTTGCCACTTAAATTGCAGTTGTGATGATTATCCTTCTAATATGTATTTATTTGTCTTAATTGAAGTAAATACATTTAGAAGCATCATCCATCATGGGAACATTTTCATTTTAAGGATGCAAGCACGAGAGTTTTGTAGAAACTATTTGTCATGCATTATAAATATATTTTATATCAATTCACATAGCACTATTAAGTGGTTCTACATATAGTCGAGAACAAATTCAATTAAATGGGCTTTAAGTAAAAGCTGATGACTCTACCTTCTGTCATAACATTGTGAGTCATCTTATGGCAGATCTTTCAGTGGGTTGAGGCCTTGCCATCAAAACACACACACAAACATCCCAAACACCATCTGAGTTGGAACATTCCATGCAGTGGAGATGCTTCTGCTGCAGCCACACCTAAGTCAAGGGGTTTGGCTTCTACAGCGCATGTTATTAATCATCTCATTTACAAAAAGATTGGTGCTTGCCATTTGAGATCTTAGTGTAGGTGTTAGAAATTAGACACAATTTGTATCGGGGGGGAAGTGTGATTAATACCACTTTAACTAGGGAGCTGACAAAATTATGACCAAGTCCAGAAAACATGTACCTAGCACCACAAAGAGAAGCAAGTGAACAGTATCTGCAGGACAGTGTAAAGAAAGGAGGGAGTTTATACTGCCAGTTACATGGATCCAATGCAGGCTTTCTACTCTGCAAAGACTCCTTGAAATCAAGGAGCTGTGCACAATAAAGGTAGGCACATCTAGATCTTCCCATAGCCAGAACCTAATACCTAGTAAAACAGCTCAAGATCCAAGCTAGCAGCTACATTATTTGCTTGTTAAAACAAAAGGTTAGATTCAAAGGGAATTTGGTATTTCAAAATGGAAAAGGATATTTAACTGAACTCTTCCCAGTCAATGATGAAGAAACCACATCTCTTTCCTATTCCCAGATGATAGTTGCCCAAATTACAACAATGTTTAACTTTATTAAAACATATATCCATCAGAGTAACAGTCCCCATGAAAACACTGTTAAGTTCAGGAGGCTAACTGACAAGCCTTAAATTATTTACAGGATCCATCTCAACTGTTTAATCTGCACAACTCCATTTCAGTCAAAACTCTGGATGCTGCCTGAGTAATACCTGATATTAAAATGTTATTACTTTCTGGGCTTATACTGAGCAGAAATACTAACACGGTGAGTTTCAAGCAGAACTCTCAGAGAAAACATGACCGAAGATGAAGAGTGAAGTGTCCATGTCACTATAGCCCAGTTAACATTTCTACGACTGTAATTAGAAAAAGCCTATAAAAATCAAGAAGACTCTTTGCTTCATTGCTCACAGACAATTGAAAAGGATGGGTGCCAGAAAGACTCATGCATTTTTCAGGGATGGGAGGACTACTGAAACAAATTAAAGACCATGCCAGAATGCAGCCATAAATTTTTTAACAAGACAAGAATAGAGAGACTTCTCAACCAGATAGGATTCAACACATCTTTCAGAAGGGAGCACAAAAAATATATTATCACCTACTCTACAGATTTTGGTACATAGCAGAAAGATTACAAAGAACTGAATTAGGAAATAGGAAACGTCCATGTAAAACAGAAATTTTAGCTCTACCTCTTCTAACATACATCCCGTTACCTTCCCAGGAACTCTACAAATGAGACAACGAAGCAAAATCTATTTAACGCCTGCCACTTAATCTAACCCTTAACAGAGTTTCAAAAGCACTAAAAAATATTTACACCATCTTATAACCAGAATCAGTGTTCAGGAACTTATTGAAGAATTTGTCTCCATGTCACATACAAATCTAAATCTTGCTGAAAAGAGCTTGCCAAAGAGCAAGTCATCACCGAAGTTAGGTAACACTTCAGAATTCCGGGAAAATGCAGTTTTCTAATTGAAAACTGTCACTATAAAGAAGTTTTATCCTTACAACGGTGATAAACCAAAACGCACGCTGCTGAATACAGTTCTGCATATTGTTTGTTCAAGTGGCAATTCTTTTCTCAAGCTCCACAGGTCCCCAACCTCAATGACATACTGTGCTAATATATTTCACATGATCATTATGACCTGTACACTCTTTCTGGTTTTGTCTTCTCTTGTGTTGGTATGACAGGAATGCCTGTACTGTTCATTATTTTATGTGCCTCTACAGATTTCATTCAGTGCCTCTCTAAAGATGTACAATCATGCCTTTTTATTCCCTCAAGAGCTGAAAAATTCTCACGTGATCTGAACTCTTCAGCTCTCTTTTGTCTATCTATAATTTTTCATATAAATTTTCAGAAACAACAATAAATTACTGTGAAAAAGCTACTGCAAGTGACAGTGAGCTGTAACAAGGGCACACTATTTACAGGTACGTTTCCTGTCTCTTCTTCAGACATTGCAACATGTAATGTTAAGACTGCCAAGAGAAAAAGACTGAATGTTTCAGCTGAATGAAAAATAAGAATAAAAAAAGCCCTCTGGTGCCCTAACTTATTAATTTAGCTCCTAACAATATACACAGCTAGTTCAGAGAACTCCTATCTTGCATGCCATTGATTTGACAAGCATGGTGTTTAATAAACCTACCGAAGCCTCCTGTCCCACCTCTGTTAGAACAGCAAAACTTTACCTGTAACTTGTCATAGCAATTGGCTTAGATAAAGACACAATCAAGGCATTGTAACATCAAAGGCCCATTAGCTAAACATCGAGTTCAGTTTTAGCTGTGCCTAATCACAACTTGGCAGTAAATTCACACTGTAGATTTCAAGCTCAGGATACACATGAATGGAACTAGAAAGGATCTCAGTCAGTCCTTCCACCAGCTTTAAAACCAGATTTTACATTCTCTTTGTATATGAGATGCTTTTGTCATTACAAAAACAATAATGGCATAGTAACTTGGCTAATTTTTTGCCTATGATAAAACTTAAATAGGAACAAAGCTCACAGTTGTTAACCTCAACCCAGACTGTGCAACCAACAGAAATAACCATAAATAACGTACCTCTCCCTGGAGTCAATACCAGAAAGACAAGGAAGATACCCAACCAAATGCTTTTTCTGTTTTGCTGCTTGTGAAAACTGCCTCCAGATCCCAGCACTGACTACGTGACACACCAGCTTTGTAGTGGGTTTAATAGTTATCAACAGGGAAGAAAGGTGAGTGAGGTACCACAATGAGTTCAGAAGATTTCCCACCAAAGGCTCCTTGTGCCATCCTCCTTCAGAGGCAACCAGTTCTCCATGTGCCACAAATTTGCCAAAGGCATTCCCAGAAGACCAAGACCTCTCCCTGTCCAATCCACCATGGGCACATACGCCACCAGTACTCAGACACCATACCCTTTGGCTTCTGACACCCTTAGGTATCCTGGTCTTTACCAGTTGAAGAGCAAGAGACATAGGAAACCTGAATAAAAAAAAATGACCTTTCAATTAAAAGTTTTACTTTTCACTTTACTCCCATTTGGTCTACACAAGAGAAAAGCTTTGATTTCATCCCAGTATTTTCTTTCTTCTCAGTTACTGTGAAAAGCAAACTGTTATCTTTCAGCTGCTACTTAGCAGTAGGATCCAGAACAACACACACAGGGATCATTGTAAGTCCAGATCTGAAATTAATCAACCCAATTGCCTGGAA